>PKSG01000992.1:0-22338 GCA_002916505.1 Tolypocladium paradoxum | reverse complement strand
ATATATATTACGGCATATCTATTAATCCGCCCTGAATGTCTCCTCGTTATCTTGCAAGTCTTGCTAGTCTTGGTAATTATTAGGAGAGTCGATGATGGCTTTAGTAGCTTTAGTAGCGGCTGCGGAATTATTGAGGATGAAGCTAATGTCTATAATTATAGCGAGGCTTTGATAGACTATCGTAGTGGTGATAGCTTCGTCGTCGTACGTAGTTTCAATCCCATGTACAAGGCGCACGGTCCCTCGTGTGCGAATAGCAAAACAGCCGTGTGAAATTATGACTTCTCCTAATATGGCTTCAGAATCTACTCAATACTACCCAACCCATGGGTCCGAAAACGCCTCTGGATCCTCCTCTACAACATTTCCAGAGGTGACGGCAGCATATGCCTCTTCAAAGTAGCTTTCATCACCCATCATGCGGCAATGGGCGTCATAGTCATACTCGTAGGACAGCGCAGACGCCAGCTGCTCCGTGAACGGGAGGCTGGCAACAGCATCGTCCTCGGCAAGGGGGATTGAGGGCGCCACACGCAGCTCCTCGACCGCGATGGCCTGCTGAGCTGGGGCAGCACTCTCTTCACGCGGCGGCTCAGAACTCCCTGAGCGTTGCGAATCGACACTTTCTGAGCGTCTCAGCTCAGCAAGCGGATACGTAGTCTGGCGGGTGCCGGTGGGTGCGAGGTGAGGGCGCAGCTTGATGGTATACGTGCTCTGGAGCAGCATCCCGTCCTCCAAGTCACCGAGGTGCACGACGTCGTCGACGCTCAGGATGTAATGGCCGTGGGTGCGCTTGAGCGGCTGCTTCTCTACAAACGTATAGTGCAACGACGCCACGCTGTCCGACCCGTCGGAGCCCACCCATATCTGCACCGAGTCGCGGAGGTGCCCTGTAGTGAGTTTCGGTATATTACTGGGTGTGAGCATGTGGATGTGGCCGAGCGTGCGGCCGCCAGCCTGCGACGAGTCGATCTCGAACCTGAACGACACGCGCCAGACCTGGTTCATGCCGACACGCCGCGCAAATCTCCTGACACGGGCATCGAGGCCAAAGTACGGGCCGGCAGCACCGTACTGGTCTCTGTCGCCTCCGGTGGAAACGCCGACTGTTACCTTTCGCTCGTATTCTTGGCCTGACAGGGGCGCGGGAAGACAAAGGTGATGCCACTCTGGCGTTCGGGTCCCCTCTGCCGCCGAACAGGGGGCGGAGGCTGGTACTGCCATGTAGAATACGGACTTGTCGTGGTTGTGAGGCGGCCGCTTCAGGAAGAAGTGAGAGAACATGTCCAGCTTGAACTCATGGGTCGGCAAATCGTCCTCCATGTAGATGTGGTTGAGCATGGCGGTCCACTTGCCTCCGCCGCTGGAAACGCAGCGGGCATACACCTGTCTCTGAGGGTCCACGTTCTGTGCCAACGTCGGCAGGCATTTGCCGACCTCGCTGGTCTCCGTGTAGGTCTTCCTCCTGAAATGGGGGGCGAGTACCGCCCTCGCGTTGCCGCCATCCATCTCGAGACTTGCGGCAAAGCTGCCTCACGAAATGGCTACAGTGAATAAACCCGGTTGCTCCCGCGGGCGTTGCAGCTCTGAGTTGCAGTGTGATGTATGGAAGCGTGGAGGCGGAGGAGACGACGGTGGCAGTTTGGACTCACAAGCTGAGAACAATACGTTAACCTGAGAGACGGCCTTTATATTCAGTCGTCTTTCCCTATTCATTCTTTTGTTACGTGAATGAGGCGGGTGAGCAAACAATGCACAAAGTTCAAGTCCGGCCTTGAGTTTGTTCAGGGGCTGATGGCAGCATTGTGCAAACGGAGTGTACATATGTCCATCTCTTGGCAGCGGACCGCGGTGATTGACTTTGAAGCCCGATTTCTTGATCCCAATGGGGATTCATATTGCTTTGTGCCAGCTCCAGAGAACAAACCCTCTCTTGACACGTGACGGCATGGTGAGTTGCTCCCCCTGAAGACTCTCAATTTGACGAGCGTTTGGCCACGGTGTTGCGAGGAGAGCGAAACAAGAGCGGACTGCAACTCTGTTCACTGAAGAAAAGGAAACATGAAGAAAGGGCAGGGAACGCAGCCAGACAGAAAGACGGCTGTTCTTTCAGTCCCGGTGCCCACGGATCGCGGTGTGGAGCCTCGCCCGGTCCGGGCTCCGGGACCTGGTGGGCCACCCCCGGATGGCCATTGCGCGGGATCCGTGAACAGAAACAGTGAGCAAGGAGAGCTTAACGAGAGCATTCGCTTGTTCAAATGCCGTCATTACAGATGTGCTAATTTTGATATCTACAAACAAGCCATGTTCCACAAGCGGAGGTACGAGGAATCCAAACACCGAAGATTCACATTTGACATGCTCAGCCCCAACCACTCAACGCCGCCTGTGCAGCCCTCACCTCGTATCCAGCCAGTCAAGCAGCACCCTGTGGAAGGCATCGGGGTCCGAGATCTGCGGCGCATGGCCCAGGTTGGCGAAGCGGTACAGGGTGCAGTTCGGGATCTGGCTGGCCACCAGGGGCCCCAGGAGGTCGAAGCGGCCGAGCGCGTTGGCGACGGCGGGCGGCGACCACTGCGCGCCGATGGCCGTCTTGTCCTTTTCGCCGATGACGAGCAGCGTGCGCGGCTTCAGGTCGCCGAAGTAGTGGGCGACGGGCGAGGTCAGGACCATGTCGACGATCTGGGCCTGGATCTTGACGTAGGCGTCGCGCTTGGAGCCGTAGTAGATGTTGACGAGCATGTTGACCCAGGTGTCGTAGGCGGGCTTCCAGTCGCCGACGTAGTAGACGGCCTGCTCGTAGCCGCGGATGCTGCCGTAGGTCGAGGCGGCCTCGGTCACGGCCGTGTCGTCGATGCTGACGTAGGGCACGCCCTTTTGGACGTAGTCCTCGAGGCCCACGGGGTTGACCAAGACCATCTCGTCGATGGACTCCGGGTACTGGAGCCCGAAGCGCGTGGCCATCATGGCGCCCATGGAGTGGCCGATGACGGTGACGTTGCCGACGCCCAGGGCGTTGAGCAGGCCGCGCGTGTTCCAGGCGAACTGGTTGAGGCTGAACTGGTAGGCCGCGGGCTTGGAGCTCTTGCAGAAGCCGACCTGGTCGGGGGCCACGACGCGGTATCCCTTGTCGATGAGCGCGCGGATCGTCGTCTCCCACGTCGGGCCGCAGAAGTTCTTGCCGTGGAGGACCACGGCCGTCTTGTTGTTGGGATTGCACGTCGGCTTGACGTCCATGAAGGCCATCTGCAGCGGCTGCAGCTGGCTCGTGAACTGGAACGCCTTGACGGGCCACGGGTACGTAAAGTTGGAGCCGTTGAGCTCGTTGGGGAACGGCCCGTTGTTGATGGTGCCCGTGGCCGCCCCCGCCGCCGCCAGCCCGGCCGACAGCAGGGCGGTGGCCAGGCCCGAGAGGAGCGAGAACTTCATGGCTGGAGGGAGGCTTGCCAGACGAGACGCGCGCGCGAGGCGGGAGGTGAATTGAGCCCGCTGGGAGAGGATGGGGGCGAGGACTGAGGAGAGAGTTCGAGGTAAGAGGCGGACGCGGAGCTTCTAGTATCACCAACAGACCGTCCTCACTACTCGTACAGTCAGTCTTACTTGCCCTGCCTTGTTAGCTCGTGGTCCGGCGGCTTACACGACTCGTTCCCCAAAATAACAAGCCACATGGGACGGGCAGGCATCCCGAGCCGGCGTGGCTGCGGCGTCTGTGGATTGCCTTCAGTCCTCGTGCATGCTCGTACTACACATCCCGTTGGTTGCGATGGCGCTGGCCAGAGAGCCATTGCTGCGGATGGAGCAACTATTGGGACGACTCCATTCCTGTCAACTGTCAACTGAGTGGCTTGCCAACCCATGTTTGCCTCGGCTCTGGAGTTTACGAGTACAAGCAAAGTGCAACTGTTGCGGCCTGCGGCATCGCACACAATAACACGCAGACCCAATTGACAACATCCATGAGGCAAGACACGCCGCTGCAAACTTCGGTATGCATGTCTTGGACGGCCCGTCCCCACACGCTGCCGAGGGTCTGTCTGCCGTCCCCGGACGCACGGACAAGGAGCCCGCGAGTCTTCTATTTCGTGCTTGTACGAGTGAGTGGTCACTGGTACAGCATAACGGCGATTACGGGAGGCCTGACAAGGAGCAGTCGAGCCGCGATGCCGGCGTCCAGACGAGCCTGTTGTTGAGGCACGGTCGTGTAGCCACTCTGTGGTCTAAAGGCTGCCTTGCACGGCTAGCTCCATGGACAGCGAGCCAAGACAATAAACACTCGTAGGCTCAATAGCCACACGGTAGGGCCGCTTGGTGAGGTGACAGCTCGACAACGAACAGGGACGGTCTGTTCGGTGGGGCGCAGCGCAGGCTTGTCTTGAGCAAATCCCTTGCTCGTTGAGAGGAGGTGGGGACGGACAAGGATGACAGCTAATTCTGGATGTTGTGGATGTTGCGGATGTTTCTTCTGCAAGTCTTGGCCGCGCACAGACTCGCGGCACAGCTCTGGGGAACATACCCTCGTCTTCCAGAGACAAGCCTCTGGGTGCCGTCTTGGCCATTTATACTTTGAGCCACCGGCATCAACCGTGGCGGTTTCGGGCTCTCGTGAAGCCGCCGTCGCCAGGCACAAACAAACCCACGCTCTCAGCATGGCGATTCTGTTGCCCTGGCCCCTGGTCTCGTGATTCCGTCCGACGGGACCGACTTGCTGGAACCGACGGAAGGCCCTTCCTTTGCGCGGCCGGCTCATCATTGATGGAGTACTCGTAGAGAGGCCCCCTGCCCCTGTCACGGCTCGTGGCTTCCGGCTGCCCCGTGCTTGGACTGTTGGACAACAGGACACCGGCTGCGCCTGACGCCACTGCCGCTGCAGACAGGCAAGGCTGAGAAGAAATGCGTGAGCTGCCACGGTGTAGGTACGAAGTACGATTACTCGTACGTACTAGTATTGTCAAGAGGCCTCCACACAGCTGCCTCTCTGGGCTTCGAGCCGTGTTGGAGTGCGCTAGGGTAGTCCGTACAGCGGCGATGGCACCATCGACGGGGAGCGCAACTGGGCTGGGATGTGCGGCGACGTGCGCTCTATGGCGGACCAGGCTCGACCGATGTTCGCTCGTGGTGCCCTCAGGAGTCGCAGTGACATGCGCGGTACGTCGGTGGCGCCGCCGCGCGCGGTCCTGGTGTGCAATGCCATCAAATGCCTCGACATGTTTGGCCATCCAGCGGCCGTGCCTGCTGGTCGATGCTGTTGGAACTCCACTGCCCTCGGTCTCGAGCACATCTCATCGATCTGGTATCTGCAGATGGGGGCTTCATCTTGTACGACCTCTCATGCATCAAATCCCGCCTCCTTCCAGGCCTCGTGTAAGCCAGCATCCTCTGTGGAGAAGCACGCGCACTTGTACCGAAACCGTCCCAGAGAACTTGAACAGGGGGGCTGTATGGAGTAGAACCAGCATGGCTTGAAACCAGCATGGCTTGACCTGGCCCTGTCTTCGCTGCCATGCCCAATCCGCCACCGGCCACCCGCGTGGCACCAGGGAGAAGCCTTGGAGTGTACTGTGTTTCGCCTCGGCGGCCAAGCGTTCTTTAGACTCTGCCCGAGGAATTTGAACGTCGAGGGCCGACTTCGGATTCATGCGTCCTCCATGCCGCCGCCGTCTCCAGAACCTCCCAATCGCCTGGCCGGAGGCTCGTGTCTGGGTACGACTCGGCCCGCTGCCCGAGCCCGAGTACTCGCACGGGGACTAATAAGAGAAGAAAGCCTCTGCCGTGTTTGGGACGGCTTGTGGGATGCATGGCATGGTTCCTCACCCAGTCACCACCCGTGGGCCGTGGCTCGCCCGGGGGTGGCAGTCGCCAGCCACACGTCTCTCAACCCGGTTCCTACCTACGAGTACGCAGCAGGCATCGTGGGACGGGCCGGGGGATTCATCCATTGCCGTGGCTTCCCTGTGCTTGCCTGTGGCTGCTTCCGCTGATTGTAAAACCCACTTAATATTAAGTCTGGTACTCCGAGAGCGCCATCCGTTGCCATCACACCGGTACCTGACAGGGTGACCGGGAGGCTCGAATCTCAACGGCACATAAAGTCTGTTCGCCAGAATCTCCTCCGTGTTCTTCTGCACGATATGACTTGCTGAGAGGGGGATTCGTCCGTTCAAGTGTCGCCGAGACAACAACAACAACAACAACCACCTCCTTCGTACAGGTGCACACGGCTCCGCCCTCCCGGCTCGATCAGCAACCAGACACGATTCGAAAAACACCAAGCAGTCTAGCCTCTGAAAGCACTCGGACGCTCCTCGACATCTTCGTCAAGATGTATCCCGGCAACACCCCCGGGCCCAGCAATGCTGCCCAAGTCCAGATCCCCTGCATCATCTTCTTCGCCCTGACTCCCTTCTTCCTCTTCATCCGGATATGGAGTCGGATATCACGGAGGTCCGGCCTTGGATGGGATGACTGGACCATCTTGGTGTCGTTTGTGCGTTTGCCCCTTGATGTTCTCGTGTCGTCGCCTCCCGCAGTTGGCCGACTAAGACCATTGTTGTCAGGCCTGCACGCTGGCTGTACAGATCCTCATGATGATTGCGTGCGACTACGGCTTCGGACAGCACATCTACCACCTGAGCACGGAGAACAAGCTGATGGCCCTCAAGGTAAGGCATACCGCAACTGTCAATGCTGCCAACTCCGTCTTCGTCGCAGCCCTTGCTCGAGCACAACCTACGGTTTGACACTAACACTACGCTCCCATAATCCAGCTCTTCTACGTCGCCCAAATCTTCTACAAGCTCACCATCAACCTTACGAAAGCTTCCATCGTGCTCCTATATCTGCGAATCTTCGTCCAGCGGTGGTTCCGGACCTGTTGCTACGTCCTCTTGGGCATCATCCTTGCCTACATGGTGGCGACCACCGCCTCCTCCATATGGCAATGCAGCCCCATAGAGGGTGCCTGGGACAAGTCGGTGCGCCCCCAGTGTATCAGCCTAACACATAACTGGTACGCCAACGCCGCTTTCTCCATCGTCACCGATATCTTGATCCTGTGCCTGCCCATGCAACCCCTCTGGGCCAGCAAGCTGCCCATCAACCAGAAGAGGGCACTGATGCTGGTCTTTGCCTTGGGTGGCTTGTAAGTTCCCATACGCTACTCCCTTCAGCAGCCATGATCCTGAGCTAACTCTGCCCCCAGTGTTGCAGTCACCTCTATTATGCGAGCCACAACCCTCAACTTCTCAACTACCAGCCCTGATATTACCTGTAAGCGTTGCCCCCTTGCTTGACATTCGATCTTGACTGACGGATGCTTAGACGACATCTCCTCGACCCTCTGGACCATGATTGAAGAAAACGTCGCCATCATCTGCGCCTGCCTCCCCATGTGCCGCATGGTCCTCGCCTGGATCTTCCCCAAGACCTTCCGCAACGCATCCTCCGCCACTGGCGGCAACACGAGCGGCCCAACCTACACCTTTGGCCAGGGGCGATCGGTCCAATCGCAAAACGGCGACTGGAAGCCGTATTCCGGTCCGCCTCAGGCGGGGGGCCTCAACCGCAGCGTCGTGCAGCACAGCGACGACACGAGCGAGGATTTCATTCTGACGACGCTTCCGAACACGGTTCTGCGCGACGATAGGGAAGGCGCGATACGAAAAACGACGCAGTACCAGATTTCTTACGAGAAGAATCCATACAGGAAGGTGTAAGATGTGCTTAAAAGGCGTCTGTGTTGGAAAGCGGGGACGGAGCATTCCTCGGGTATACCCACGAGGCTGTTGTAGACGTATGAATCATGAATAGATAAAATGGGAGTTTGTTTCAAAAACAAAGGCACGCCAAAGTTGGACAATGATATTGAACATCAACGGCAGCATGGCAAGTACGTGAGAGTTGTTGTCTCGATGACCATCTGTACCAGGCATTCACATGTCAAAGAGAGAAGTTCACATACAAACCTTTCCTTTTCACTTCGGACTTCGGAATGCCGCGTTGTTCTGTTAAAGAATGCCAACCACCCTGGCTGCGTTGCCCACGTGCCCGGGTCAAGCTCAATGGGCAACTCGCGGCAACCTGGTTGCAAAAAATATCAAGAAGACCAGAGGCGAGACCGAACCGCTCATAATTGCACTTGTTGTTTGGCAGTATATACATGCATACTTATCATACATTTGACGTTTCACAAAGTAAACTCAGCTCATGCCGTCCATAAACTCCACGCGGTCGAGGAGCATCTGCCTGTATCCCATATACTCTTTCAATCCTTCCCATTCAGGCCCCGTCTCTTCGCCATGCCTCCATGGCTCCTGGAAGCCCCAGGCACAGGCAACTTTGTCCAGGGCTGCTCTCTCCTCCTCCCTGAGCCACCTATATCGAAGCGGCGTGCCAGGCGTCCAGGTCACACGCTTCATCTGGTCCTTGTTGCTCAGCTTGGCGATCAGGCCCAGCGAGCCCACCACGAAGAAGTAACCGGAAATGCCGGCGACGCCAATTCCCGTGGCTGTGGTGATGTCCATGGTGTTTTGCCAGTAGGCGGCGTAGGCAGTGGAGAGCCCAAAGATGCCAAACGGAAGGGTAGCAAGGCCAATGGCTGGGGCGGTGGCATGCTTGAGCAGCTTCTGGCGCCTAAAGGCAGGGACACAGTACGAGGCTTCGATGATGCCGAGCGCAGAGTCTAGCGTCTTGGATTCGATGGCAGTCTGCAAGGCCAAGCCAGCGACGCCCACCTCGATGGCCCTTGAAGCCGCGTTCGGGTTCTGCGGGACGTATTGGATCTCGCCGTCCTTGACCACAGGCTTCGGCTTGGTCGCATACAGCTCAAGCACAGACGGGAGAGATTCGGGCCGTCCCAGTTGCGCCTGGGTTTGAACGTAAAGCTCCAGGAACTCGGGTGTCATCTCGACATTCGGGTGCGTGATGATGGTGTAGGCGGACAGAGAGATCCTGTTGATTGCATCCTGCAGCTTCGCATCTATCGGCAGTCTGGCCCCGGTTCGTTCGGCTCCCAGGGTGACGAGCCTCGAGGCGGAGGCTTTGGATTTCGCTTCTGCCCTCTTCAATTGCGGGTGCAAGGCCGCGGCAGCCCGCAGGCACGACTGAAGCGCGGCAGTTGTGAGCTGCTGAGCTGGAATTCCATCGACCGAGAGGAACTTGTTCCGGCTATCCTCTGCCACGTTCGCCAGTTCTCGCGGGTCTGATATCTGTTGCGGCGTGGGTGGAACAGCCGTTCGTTTCGCTGCTGCTCCGGGCTCAGCAGGTGCGCTCGCCGCAGCCGTCGAAGCCCATCTCGTCGCGATTGGCCTCCAGACCAGAGATTTTGACGGCCCATGGGTCTGTGTCGAGAGGAGCCGGCTGGTGAAGGGCTGCTTCAGAGCCTGCGCCTGCACCCGAACAAAGGCGCAAGAGTCGCAGATGAAGCCGACCTGCCGGGGGTTCGCGCGTCGCATCGTCGTGTCGGCAGTCCCTGGGGCAATGCAGCCGGTATCGCCGTCCCAAGATTGAGGAGCGATGTCAATTCGTTGGCGTTGAGACACAGCTCGCTCGGGGGCAAAGGCTGCGATGTCGGGGTGGTGGAAGAACAAGAATCAGAAAATCATGGGAGGCTCCTGTCATAGAGCAGGGATCTCCTATTGCGTCTCCACCAGGATCTCGCTCGAAGCACAGACAGACAGCAAAGGTCGTGAGAGCTGCAGTAACTTGTCTATCTCCTCTTTTTCTATAAAAGGCATCTTACGATTTTCTTGTGTATTTTATAGAGAGAGGGCGGGCCTGTTTCTCTCGTCCCATGCGTCGTACGAAGCCCCTGCTGCTCCCGCAGTGATAGTGGGCCCAGCGTTAGGTCAGTGCGGCGCATCGCTCACTGCAGCGGATGACGAAACCACACGCAAGCTGCCACAACGTCGAGCCTCGCCAGGCGCTGCGCTTCTTTGTCCTCCATTCAGCACCATTCTACAGCGCAACATTACGTCCTTGTCGCGACTTGGCTTCCTTCACTTATCTTGCGGCGGACGTGAATCCAGAGCAGGCGAAGAGAAGCGGCAGGCTGCTGGCTCCTGTGTCCCAACGCCGCCCGACTCTCCAACCACCCCAGCCTCTCAGCCCTCGTCTCGTTGCCGCCGAGGCACACGACCTCGCAATATCTCGAATAACAAGACATCGCCATGCCAGCTCCTCCTCCGCCGCCGCCGCCGCCACCACCACCAGGCGGAGGTGGCCCTCCTCCACCTCCACCTCCCCCCGGGGGAGCACCAGGTGCCTTGCCCGGACGACCGCCGCCTGGGAATAGGGTACAATCCAACCGCTGCTGGTTTTAACCCGAGTCTCTCAGCTAACAGTGTTTCTAGAACGCGCTTCTCACCGATATCCACAAAGGCAAGGCTCTGAAGAAGGCCGTCACGAACGATCGCTCAGCGCCAGTCGTCAACAAGTCTTCCTCGTCCTCGGGACCTCCAGTCGGCGGCGCACCACCGATACCCGGCGGCCTTGCGCCCCCCGTCCCTGGGAACCGCGCTAGAAGCAACAGTGACCAAGGGTCCGGACAGGAGCCAGCTTCGGGGATGGACTCTGCTCCTCAGCTGGGAGGGCTCTTCGCCGGAGGCATGCCCAAGCTCAAGAAGAGGGGAGGAGGTGTCGACACCGGCGCAAACGCCGACTCATCCTACCTGTCAGATCCTGGAGAGTCTGGGCGTTTGGCGCCAAAGCCTCCCGGATCCTCTGCACTGAAGCCACCACCCGGAGCCGCGCCAGCTGTACCTGGACGTGGACCGCTGGTGCCTCCTCCAGGGGGGGCCAACAGCTTGCGGAAGACGAGCGGACTAGGAGGCTCAAAGGGACCTCCGCCACCGATAGGAAAGAAGCCGCCTCCTCTTCCCACGTCTCGCAAGCCGTCGAAATCCACGCTGCCGTTTGTCCCTGTGCCGCCGCCTCCTCCACCGACATCTTCTGCTCCTACTCCTTCGGCGCCACCGCCTCCTCCGACGTCTTCTGCCCCGGCGCTGCCTCCATCAGCTCCTCCACCCCCTCCGTCGGCAGCACATTCGCGGCCGCCCCCTTCGCCTGTTCCACGGGCGCAGCCTCCGCCGCCTCCGCTGCCTCCGTCCAACTCGACATCGTCTCTTGCTGCTCAAGTCGCTCTTCGAGCGGCCGAACAGTTATCCCCAAGCTCTGCGCCGCCTCCTCCTCCTCCCAATGCGGCCCCGTGTCCACCTACAGCAACCTCCCCTCCTCCGCCACCCCAATCACGAAACCGCGGATCATCCCTTCGCCAGTCGATGCTGGACCCGAGCTCATTCACACTGTCTGCTAATGGCGCCAAATCGCCGGGTCCAAGTCGCCATCCATCTCATTCTCCTACACACAGCCATGGCGGTGGCCGCGTCATCATCAACGACGCTAGGTGGCAGTTTAAGGATGAAAGCTTATTCCCCAAACCTCGAGATTTCGTTGGTGGCCCCAAGAAATACCGGGCAGGCAGAGGGAGTAGTGTGCCCTTGGATTTGAGCGCATTGTAGTGTCACGGCACAAGGAGCGAGCATGGGGGAAATATTTAGTCACAAGGGCGTGGTTTTGAAGAGTACGTAGTGGGATGTTGTCTGTGCTGTCTTGCCGTGGCGTGATGCATCACTGCTCTTGGACGGAATGAAATCGTTTCAGTGAACTGGCTGTTTCCAAACCTGCTGGCAGGGTGTCCTCTCAATGCGCAGAACGCGTGATGTGTTACATGTGGGTTGGATTTCCCCACAGATTATCGTACAAATCCGATATCCGTCTAGCCATGCGCCTACATGGACTTCAGGTAGTTCGCCTCCTTGATCTTGGCCTTCCTCTCCTTGCGCATAGCCTTCCTGAGCTCCTCTCGCTTATTCGCAGCCGCAATGTTCTCCTCAACGCTGCTACCCTCCTTACCGGGCAGGTTGATCGACTGTTGCGGCAGAGGAATCTTGGGTGCCAAGGCCTCGAGGTTGCCTTCGGCCAGGAGCTTCGCTTCGAGGGCCTTTTGGCGCTTAGCTGCTATTCGTCGTTGCTTCTTGGACTTGGCTGTTCATAGGATATTAACGTATGGTTCGCAGTGGAAGCAGGTCGCGTTGCCGAGAAGAGAGGCACGTACAGAATTCGTCTCCAGCATTCTCGTCCGCAGCGTCGGAGCTCTTCTTCATGACATCCAGGCACGACCACAGCCACTCCGGGTAGTCCTCATCCTTCAAGGCCACGGGATCCTGCCCGCCCTTGGTGTAGTTCAGGCCATTGAGGACTGTCCCTTCCGTGCAGATTGAGCGCGCCGTCGGAGCTTGTTTCGCGGCTTCGCCCACCTCGGTGACGGGCGTGGACAGTTTCGGTTCGGCCGACCGTAGTTGTGCGGCTACTGAGAATTGCCGTATGAGGGGCAGCTGCCGCCTGGAGACGGCAGCGCGGAGGCACCGTGTGCAGAGCATTGTGATGAGCTGTGGTCGTCGTCGTAGTTGGCGTAGTTGGCGTGACGGGAGGCGAGGCTCCTGGCTGGAGAAATTTTGGACGTCAGAACTTGGGGGGCGGGCCAATGAGGTCGGCCGCAGCTCTGCGATTGTCAGCCTCGCCTGCGGGTCTCAACAAGTCGACCTGGCTGCCACGTAACGACGACGCAAAATACAGAGCAATTGGGCGGTAAAACTGGGCAATTGACATCTAAAGTTCATTCCATTGCTTCCTGGCATATACACACTCGTACATGGTCCAAGTGATGCTCTCCGTGCGGTGGCGCAACAACTCCTCAGGCATGTCTCGTCTTGATGCATGCCATTCCCGTAATTGCACAGGTGCCAAGTCCTCTAAACCCGTCTAAAGCCATCCGTAGACTTTCGAGCTTGGTTTCCATCATCATGCGATCCGGTCTTACGATGAGAATCGCCCCTCGTTGAGCTTCGCAATCTTGTTGCTCGTGTGCACCTTGGCCGCCAGGTCGAGCTCCTCATCCTTCTTTTCGATGTAGTTTTGCTGCAGGAACTTGGTTCCCTTGATCTTGTTGGATGCCAGCAGTTGCAGGTATCGCTCTGAGCACACCGTCAGTATTGCCCCGAGAGCGCCAGTGGACGGCAGTGCGACTAACCTCGCAGTTGGCCGCAGTTCTCCAGGTGGTTGACGCCCTCCCGCATGTAGCACTTGCCCAACTCCTCGCCGACGAGTCGGGTCATCATGGCGCCCACCCATTGCTCGCGGATGATGGCATCCTCGGCGGCCTTGAAGGCTTTCGTGTCGTCGAAGTCGACGCCGTTGAATGTGGGCGGAACCTTGGGCTTTTGGCTCTTGAAGGACTCGGACTCGGCGGTCGGCATGTTGGGCGAATTGATTGAGCCTCAGATTCTAAGCCAGACGCCGTCGTGCTCAGAAGCTGTTGGGGAAGAGGCGACAGGTTGGTCGATATCTGGAGCGGCGATTCGAGCCGCACGGCAACTGGGATGCGCTAGAATCCGCGGAGCGAAGGCCTTATTTCTAAGGCACCACCCGTCCGTATGAGGCTGCAGCAGACGGAGAGGTACGTACCGACACCCGCGCTCACCGCCCTGGGCCGGGCCCACATTTTGGCAGGAAGAAAAAAATCGACGCCTTGCACCAGCCTGCTGCGCACCCACCCAACCACCAGCATAAAACCTTTCCGTGTGCCTTCCCAGCTTCTACTCTTCCCCTCCTCTTCCATCTCCTACCCTCCCCCAGTTTATTCTTTGACGCACTGTTCTTTTGCACCGCAGTCATAATGGCCAAGACCAAGACCAAGGAGAGCAAGAAGGCTCAGCCTTCTGAGCCTGTCGCTGCCAAGATCGCGGCCGTCACCAAGTCTTCCAAGACCAAGGTGGTAGCCAAGTCTGCCTCTAAGAAGCTGGCGAAGGAGGAGCCCAAGAAGAAGAAGGTTGTCGAGCCTGAGTCCTCCGACGAATCTGAGGAGGAGGAGGATTCTGATTCCTCCGAGAGCGACTCGGACGCTGACAGCTCCGACTCGGACTCTGAGGAAAAGACTACCAAGAAGCCCGCTGTCAACGGCAAGGCCAAGGCCGTCGCTCCTGCTCCTGACTCCGACTCCGACTCCGACTCTGACCCTGACAGCGAGTCTGAGGAGGAGACTGTCAAGAAGCCTGTTGCCAACGGCAAGGCCAAGGCCAAGGCCGCCGACTCCGACTCCGACTCGGACAGTGATTCTGAGGAGGAGGCCAAGCCCAAGGCCAACGGCGCTGCCAAGGCTGCTGCCGCCGATTCTTCTGACTCGTCTGACTCGTCCGAGTCCGACTCTGACGATGAGAAGCCTGCTGCCAAGGTTAGTAACTCTAAGGCTTCACAGTTTGTACCAAGCTAACCATCGTGCAGAAGGATGAGTCTGACGACTCTGAGGATGATTCCGATGACTCTACCTCCGAGGCTGAGGAGGCCGCGCCCGCATCCAAGAAGCGCAAGGCTGAGACCGAGATTGATGCCACGCCCAAGAAGGCCAAGACCGACGAGAACGGCCAGGCCGCGACCACCCTGTTCGCTGGCAGCCTGAGCTGGGGAATTGACGACAACTCTCTGTACGAGGCGTTCAAGGAGTTTGAGGGTTTGGCCAGCGCTCGTGTTGTCACCGACAAGCTGTCCGGCCGTAGCCGTGGTTTCGGATACGTCGACTTCAACGACTCCGAATCTGCCACCAAGGCTTACGAGGCCATGCAGGGCAAGGAGCTTGACGGCCGCGCCATCAACCTCGACTACGCCAACGCCAAGCCCACCGACGCCAACCCTCAGGCCCGTGCCGCCGATCGCGCCAAGAAGCACGGTGACTCCGTAAGCCCGGAGAGCGATACCCTCTTTGTGGGCAACCTGCCCTTCGATGTCGACCAAGACAGTGTCCGCCAGTTCTTCAGTGACGTGCGCGAGCCTACAAGCGTCCGCTTGCCCACCGACCCGTAAGTTTTGCCTTGGCCCCCAATTGCATCTGCGATTCAATCTAACGCAACTGCAGTGATTCTGGTAACCTGAAGGGCTTCGGCTACGTCAGCTTCACTTCTATTGAAGACGCCAAGCACGTCTTCCAGGAGCTCAACGGTGCTCCCATTGGCACCGGCAGAATGTCGCGCAGCGTTCGTCTCGACTACGCCAGCGCCCGTCCCCCTCGTGAGGGTGGTGGCGGCTTCGGTGGTGGCTTCGGCGGTGGTCGTGGCCGTGGTGGACGTGGTGGCGGTCGCGGTGGTGATCGCGGCCGTGGTGGTGGCCGTGGCCGTGGTGGCGGTCGTGGTGGCTTCAGCCGAGGAGGTGGCTCGAGCTTCTCGGGCTCGAAGATCTCTTTCGACTAAGGAGGGAACCTGAGGGCTGTCAGCGGGCTTTCCAGCACAAAGTGGGCTTAGTGGGCTGTCGTTTTCAAAACAAGTTGAGTCTTCGTTTATGACGAGACTGTGGGCTTTGAGAATGTCGCTTCCTCGTGGAGCGGCGATAGACCTGGGGGCTTTTTGCACTTGGACCGTGGGCTCGTGGCACTGCCTCCTCTGCGAGGGACTCGCCTGATGGGATTTCGTTTGGCTTTTTGATCGTGGGTTCCGAGGCGAGTTTAGTCGTTTCGACGACTACAATAATTACCAGAGGGCTTCTGAGGGATTTGGCGGCTGATCTTGGGAACGGCTTCCTCTCACGGCAACGTGCAGGAGCCGCTCCAAATTGAACTCGTGCGAATACTTCTGAGGGACCTGGGGGCTCTGCAAATGCAAATACTTGGAGGGTTGGTGTGGTGCGGAAATCCTCGAGGTTTCTAAACCGTGCCTCTCTTTTGGCCGTACCAATCTTGACGTTTACCTGACTGCTTGTACTGGGACTTGGTAAGTATTTGCCTTTGCGACTCGCAACGGCTTGTAGGTATTGGCGTTTAGGAAGGAAAAGCAATACACTGTTCATCCGAAATGATTGTCCTGAGCTTAATGTGTGCGCTGTTCATGTTGTGTTGGCGGTCCCATGTGAGACTATGCTGATCTCGGTGCGAGCTGGGCCACTGCTCTACCCTGGGTTGCGACAGGCATCGTGGACAAATGAATGGAACAGCGTGCTGGTGCATTTTATGGCGAGATTGTTGGTTGGCCTTACGACGAAGTACTTCGTACACGGTGCTTCGCAGTCGAACATTTGTTGTCTCATGCATGAAGCGCCGGGGTGGATGTCCGACCCAGGCGTGTTCTCCGTACCATGGGTTGGATATATGCCCTGGAATGCGAGTATGCTGCTCACAAGCGATTCTGGACGAAAGACATGCAGGTCTTGCGCGGCATTTGCGATTACACAGACTCGCACAAGGAATGGCTAGGATATGCGTCCATGACGGCTGCTGCATATGCCAGAGATGTCCATTGGGTTCCTCTAGAAGAGCGAATCGGAGAGGCAAGCGAGCATCATCCCTTTGGTCGGTGGTTATCCAGCATCCAGGCCAAGCCGGCGAATATTGGCGTGCTAACAAAGAATCTCTGGACGCAGAATGCGTACCTGGAAACAAAGTTGAAGGCACAGCAGCATGGCCTGTTTCACAGGGCACCAAGGCGGCAAATCCCGGTTATCTTGGTCGAACCGTGAGTGGTTCCAGGGACATTGTTCCTGGGGACGTGCGTAACGTTCTGGATGGCATATTGGAAGGTGTGATGACATGTTCCGGGTTTGCTGCCTTCAATATACCCCATACCTGCGAATTGTAAACTGCTCGTATCGGCTTCTGCCGATAGACGAGTGCAAGGGTGGGCTGACGTGGGCTGAGCTCAGAGCGTGCGTGATGTCGTCACAGGGTCACTTATAACGGCGCATCTGCCTTGGGTCGCGCCACGGGCGGTCAGGAGGCGCGCAAGCGATGCTGGGTGGGCAGGCCGCGGCAGTGAGTTGCAACTGTCGCATGGGCGTGCAAGTGGACGCGCATCGTTGCTGCTTTAGGCAAGACCCCGCCTCTGTGCTCATGACCAGCTCTCATCTCGGTCGGCATGTACTAGTACTTGGGCCTATCGGACTCACCGCCCAGCATCACGGGCATCTGGCCAGCATTAGTACAGTGCGCATGGCTGAAGGGTTGTACAAGATGTGCACCAAAGCTAGGACAGTGAAACACGATGGGTGTGTGACGTAATCGCACTGTGTGCGCATGTTGGCCAAGTACCGCTACCTCGCTATCCCGACATTCTGCGCGACGGACGGACTGGCTCTCATGCTTGCTCGTCACCGGATGGAGACAAGACCAGACCCAACCCCAACAAGACCCTTTCTTTGCTCGCTCCCCTGCGCTGACTCGCCCCGACTTCGCTCCTCAACTGTCGCTCCTTGTCTTCCTTTTCTTTTCCTCACTGTTTCCCTTCAGTTGCGGCCCAAAGTGTCGACTACTTGCAGCGAGAGGCTGTCCCGTCGGCCGGCTGTACTTCGCGATAAGGCGGGGTGCCGTCAGACCACTGGCACACAGGCTGAGCCTCGAGGAGACGCCCCCACTTGGTTCCGTCATCACCGATATCATCTAAACTGGAAGACGTGTTCTCAACACTTGCTCCATGGATAATCAAGCAGGCCAGATCAGACAGCAGTCGGCCGGTATGTCGCAACCCGCTGCTGCGCGGTCGAGTCCAGGGCTGCCGCATCCCCGCCGGTTCGATGGTTCGTCTCTCACGCCACCTCACTGCCACTCCAGCCAACTAACCGACGCAGAATCATGGGTCGAGGTGTCTTCACAGCCATCGTCTTCGTCGCTTTCTAGCATCGGCGACGAAATCGTTACGACCGGCCTGCGAGTCGCTGGCCCCCATCGTCGCCGCCGTCGGTTGCCGGCTTCGGCCAGATCGCTGCCACAGCAAAACACGGCCATCCACGTCGCGGGGACGAGTAGCCAGGAGGAATATGACGAGAGCGAAAGCGAGGACGATCAGCTCATGACAAGTTCGACGGAGAATATGCGGCCGTCGCAACAAGAGGCCAACGACGACTCTGATGCCGACTCGGACGATGCCGATAATGCAACTGCTCTCGGCCGAGTGTCAGATCGGCCAGTCTTCCAACCTCAGCCAAACGCCTTTTCTCACCCACAGTCCCAGGTTCCTCAACGAAGCCACTCTGCCACCTACGCCATGCCTCCGCACCCTCACAGCGGATTTACACGGCCCTCATTTTCGCAACGCTCGCAGAGACGAGTCCATGGTGGAGGCCCCAGCTTCATGTCGCCGTCAAGCGCCCGCGAGGACAACGATGCAGCGTTGCGGGCATCCTTGACAACGCTCTTGTCATGCGCCGCGGCCGCCAGGGGTCTTCCAAAAACAAAAGAAGAGGCCGAGACGCGACGGATGGGAGGCGACGGCGTTGGTCCGAGCAATCAGCCCATGGAGCTGAGGCTAGTCCCCGAATCGGAGTTGATGGAGGACGCTGGGCCGGCCCCAGGGTCTATGCCTTCTCCTCGCGCGCGAAAGTCTCCGGCGAGGTCGCCGTCACGGGCCGATGGTGCTTCCACGGACAAAGCTAAGCGGGTTGTTTCAGCGGGGCGAAGTCCACGGGCGACCAAGAAGAAGAAGACGGCAGCAGGTGTTGCGGATGACGCGCTGATCTCTCCGACCCTGCTGACTTGGGCCGTGAGCGCTGGTGTCGTCGTCCTCGTGTCGGTTGTCGGCTTCGGCGCAGGCTATGTCATAGGGCGCGAGGTTGGGCGCCAAGAAGCGCTGTCAGCAAGTGTGAGCGGCGTGAATGAGACGACCCAGTGCGGCCGGGAGGTCATACGCTCATCTGGAGGCGGCCTAAGGAGGCTACGATGGGGGGCTGTGGGTAAGAGCATCGTTGCCCAGGCATAAGGTAGGCTGATGGCGGCTGTTTCCTTTGCAGAGGACGGACGCAAGTGTGGATTCGCCGGGTCGAATGCAGGGCCGAAGCATATGACAGCATTTGGGGCGTTGGGATTTAATGAACCGGCCGACTTGTGATGAAGACCACTTGTTGGATCAAGGGAGGCGATGTCGACTCTTGGAAACGAGAGATTGGAGGATCCATGTGATCCTGCGGGAAATGAATCTGGCGTTGGGGGAAGTCTTGGAGATGGATAGGTACCTTACATAGCCTGGGTGGCGTCGCTACCAGAGGAGCAACAAGGCGTTTCCGGAATGGGACTGAAGTTGGTGACTGCCAAGCTGGACTGCTAGCTGCACTCGGATTCTTATTCGCATTCATGGTAGGTTTGCGAGTGGCATGATGATGCTCCCAGAGCGCCAGCAACGGTGGCCATGATAGGCAGCGAGTGCTCGCTGGGACCCTCCCTCCCTCAGGCGGTGCAGATTTCAGACACGTCCCGTCAACCCGAATACGAGCCGCCTGCGTCGTGTCGGTAGCGGCGCCTGATTGGCTGGTGCCTGGCGGAAACATGGACAGCTCCCCACACCGCCCCCCTACGAAGTACCTAACTTATAAATCACTTTTATCTGCCGTCGTCCGTCCGTGAGTCGACCACGCACTCGGCCAAAGACTCGACAATCCTCTCCCTCGATTGCCCTGCCGGTTCGCACCAGCCACCAGAGACAGCGCGCGAGGGACCACTCTCACCATGGGAATCCTCTCCGACGTCGCGGGCCACCCGCTTGCGCAGCAGTTCCAGACCCTCGGCCTGGGGTCGCAGATTGCCATCGCCTTCGGAGCCTTCGTCGTCCTGTCGGTCGTGCTCAACGTCGCCAGCCAGATGCTGCTCAAGAACCCCAACGAGCCGCCGCTGGTCTTCCATTGGTTCCCCATCATCGGCAGCACCGTCACCTACGGCATGGACCCTCCCACCTTCTTTCGGCAGAACCGCGCCAAGGTTTGTCCCTCCTAGATGATGGCACTGGGCAATTCTCAGCGCAAGACTGACCACGTGCTGCAGTTTGGCGACGTCTTCACCTTTGTCCTCCTCGGCAAGAAGACCACCGTCGCCGTGGGCCCGGCCGGAAACGACTTCATCCTCAACGGCAAGCTCAAGGACGTCAACGCCGAAGAGATCTATACTGTCCTGACCACCCCTGTCTTTGGCAAGGACGTCGTCTACGACTGCCCCAACGCCAAGTTGATGGAGCAGAAGAAGGTAATTCCTCACCTTGGCGATTCCGACAGGGAACAGGCCGCTCACAGGACGTCTCATAGTTCATGAAGATCGCGCTCACGACCGAGGCCTTCCGATCCTACGTCCCCATCATATCCAGCGAGGTGCAATCCTACTTCAAGAAGGATGCCGACTTCAAGGGCAAGTCCGGCATCGTCGACATTCCCACGAAGATGGCCGAAATCACCATCTTCACTGCGTCGCACGCGCTCCAGGGCAGCGCCATCCGCAGCAAGTTCGACACGTCTCTGGCTGCCCTGTATCACGACCTGGACATGGGCTTCACGCCCATCAACTTCATGCTCCACTGGGCGCCCCTGCCCTGGAACCGCAAGCGTGACCACGCCCAGCGAACCGTTGCCAAGATCTACATGGACACCATCAAGGAGCGCCGGGCCAAGGGCGACGCCGACAAGGAACTGGACATGATGAAGCATCTCATGAACTCGAGCTACAAGAATGGCACCCCGGTGCCTGACCACGAGGTTGCGCACATGATGATTGCTCTGCTCATGGCTGGCCAGCACTCGTCGTCGTCGACCAGCTCCTGGATCATGCTTCGCCTTGCTCAGAACCCTCAGATCTTGGAGGAGCTCTACGAGGAGCAGGTCAAGGCCCTGGGTGCCGACTTGCCGCCCCTTGCGTACGAGGACCTCGCCAAGCTCCCGCTGAACCAGGCCGTCGTCAAGGAGACGCTCCGTCTGCACGCCCCCATCCACTCCATCATGCGCGCTGTGAAGCAGCCCATGGCCGTCCCAGGCACCAAGTATGTCATCCCGACCTCACACACTCTGCTCTCCGCGCCCGGCGTCAGCGCAACCGACCCGTTCTACTTCCCCAACCCTGACGTATGGGACCCTCACCGTTGGGACGCTGATGCCGTCAACGCGCCGACCATGGTCCAGAACGCCGCCGAGGAGGAGAAGATTGACTACGGATACGGCCTGGTCAGCAAGGGCGCGGCGTCGCCATATCTGCCCTTTGGCGCGGGTCGCCACCGATGCATCGGCGAGCACTTTGCCAACGTCCAGCTCCAGACCATTGTGGCCGAGGTTGTGCGCCTGTTCAAGTTGAGCAACGTGGACGGAGGCAACACCCTGATCGGCACCGACTACGCCTCGCTGTTTTCGCGGCCACTGGAGCCCGCCAAGGTTCGTTGGGAGAGGAGGGATTAGACTTTAGAAGGGGAATAAGGCGTGAATGCTTGGGGAGGCCA
This sequence comes from Tolypocladium paradoxum, assembly GCA_002916505.1. Lineage (NCBI taxonomy): Eukaryota > Fungi > Ascomycota > Sordariomycetes > Hypocreales > Ophiocordycipitaceae > Tolypocladium > Tolypocladium paradoxum. The sequence continues at coordinate 1,069 of PKSG01000992.1, read as the reverse complement.
CTGTACATACGGGTTACACGCCGGAGTTTTGAGTCTTTGGGTGGACGGTTCATGTAGAGGCGACCCACGCGACACCATGGCCCGATAATAGTAATACGAATAGAATTAACCGTGAAAATTACCGTCACTGCAATACGTGCTTCCAAGCGTGATGTGCCGCGCATGGTTGGCTTGGACGCCTTTTGGCGGGGGGTGAGACATCCATGACCATTAGACTGGACTCGGGTGAAGCGGCATCCGGAGCTACTCGTACGAAGCTGCGATGAAGACACACAAGGCGCCAGCAAGCACACGCGGTCGTTTCTGAGTCGTCGAGCTTCCCAAAGATCCAGGGGGCGTGGACTCGGTGTTCCACCTGCAAGTGTTGACCCCATTTCAGGACGAGCATCGTCGCTTACAAAATCTCCGCGCCAGGACGCTTCATCAGCAGCGGCTCCCGTCACGGGCATACATCTACAGCCTCGACCACGCTGAGAGGACCGGGAACATGGCTGAGAAATACGGCCCTTTTGTTCGCCTCTGGGGCATCCACCCCTCGCAGCTCCCGGCCTCGTCCGCCACGCCGCAGGACCTCTCGCCCTTTCTCACGGCGCTCTTGCAGGAGGCCCTGCCATTCATCGACAACGTGCCCTCGACGCAGTCCTCTGCGGATTCGCCTTGGAAACCCAAGGGGACCAAGACGTATCCCCACTCGGCATCGCCCGTGCACCTCTTCGAGCGAGCGGTACGCGCCGCGGACCTCGCCGCCGTGGTCAAGGAGCACCACCCGCCCAACGTGGACGCCGGCAAGGTGCGCGACGAGACGTGGGTGCTGCGGCGGAGCGTGCACGAGGACGCGGCGGCGGCGGGCACGGCGAGCTGGGGGGAGTGGGTGCGGTGCTTCAAGGACGGGCACGCAGAGGCGGAGCAGGCGTTTACGCCGAGCGTGCTGGGCAGCGCGCTCGCGCGGCAATGGGACTGCGGCGGCGTCGAGGTCGAGCTCGGGGGCGCGCGCTGGGGCGACTGGACGCTGCGGCTCGAGGCGTCGACGCACAGGATGCCGGCGCCGCTGCGCAACCGCGTGTTCCGC
>PKSG01000368.1:0-15140 GCA_002916505.1 Tolypocladium paradoxum | reverse complement strand
CGGCGTGCGGCCGTCCTCGTTGCGGCCGGCGACGCGGGCGCCCTGCGCGAGGAGGCCGCTGACCTGCTGGGTGTCGCCGCGCAGGACGGCCTGGCAGAGCGCCGACGCGAGGGGGTCCGGCTTGGGGGCGAAGTTGGCGGCGAAGGCTTTGATGGACTTTGTCCAGGAGGAGAGGCCGCCGGGGCTGGCTTGGGCGGCGTTGGCGGAGGAGGAGGGCGTGGCGGCCATGTAGGGGGGTGGTTCGTCGGCTGCTGGGACGTCTCCGGGTTGGCTCTTGGGGCGGAGAGGGAGGTTGCTCAGGTTCCGGCCTTGGCTGCCGTCTAGGAGGATGCTGCTTGCTTGCGAGGCGACGTTGACGGCGGTGGAGGCCTGCTCCAGCACCTCCTGGCCCTCGGTCGACTCGAGGCTGGCATCTTGCTGCGCTCTATCGTTGCTGTTATGGCGAGTCAGCCTCCCTTCGTCGCTGTCCAACCGCATGACATCAGGGCGTTATACATGGAGAGCACTTTACAAGAGTACGCAAACAAGCGACAGTACGTCCGCAGAAAGTGCCCATACGCCTCCGCATAGTCCCCGTCCACGGCCGCCAGGGTCTCAGTCTGCACCCGCATCACCTGCTTGTGCAGCTTGCCCGTCGCCGCATCGCCCGCCGCGAGGGCCCGGTTCAGCACATGCTGCAGCTGCTGCGAGAGGGCCGCCGCGCTGTTGAGCGCCTGCTCGAGCTGCGAGGCACCGCGACTGATCTGCCGGATGTGCCCGGCGAGGGTGACCATGGACTCTGGGCGCGCGGCCCCGAGGCTGTCGAGCTCGCCGGCGCTGGAGGCCGCGCGGTTGGCGATGGAGCAGCAGAGGGCTGTGAGAGATGTGACGGAGAAGCCGTCCATGGCGGGAGCTGCGTTTGGGACTCTCATTGGCATGGGATTGATGAATGTCGAAGCAGCTCTGTCTGTCGTTGGCGTTCCGTCAGTGCAGAGGGCAATGGATGAGCGTTTTAAAGGCAGAGATGGACGGCCACGGGCCCATGACGTCGCACACGCTCGTAAGCTCATACGAATCCATCAGGACTTCCCCGCTGACGAAGATTGGTAGGCTGAAGGTCCACGCCGCCGAAGCGTCGTGTTCCATGACGCGGATGCTGCCAGGCTGAATTGGGTATTGCATGCGAGCTACCCTAGACCTCCACGCTGCCTCTAGGGTCGACTGATGACGATGTACAGAATGGGTTCGCAAAATCGTCAACTATTTAATTTATTTTCTATGTGAAAGAGCGAGAGCTAGGTATACAAGAAAACTAGGTATTAATAACAATGCTATAGGAAACGCGACCGAATCAGCATGGGCTCATAACGTCATGGAGGCAGCGTCACATAAAGGCTCCTGTGGACAATCCTGGATTTCCGAAGGTGTTTTGCGGGAGAGAGGATATGCACCTCTCGTGTGCCAACTAGTGTTCCATTTGCATCAGATGCACGAAGTATAATACCCCTACGATGTGCTACGAGATATGAGGAGTCAAGTCAACCGTCACCCAGGCCCCAATATGACTGGAGCGAACGATATCGAGCAAGCTGACGATTTCGCATTGCACCCAAGACAGACTAACTTGTTCAAACTGTGGTCTCCCCCGGTATGATGGCACCTGTTCAGATCTTCCTTGACTTTGGCCATGATTGCCGCAACGTCGCTCGCTCGGCATGCCATTCCATGCCTCAGCACTTACAGAGCTTGTCGACCCGATACGCAAAGACATAAAACGGATAGGGAACAGCTTCGAAACTGAGACGGACCGTTACTTTCTTGGTTCCTGTAAGGGTACGCAGTGTCAGGTCGTCTGGCGCGTCAACTAGGAACTGGCCGTCTCAAGACACTCACCTCTCGGAATGCGGAACGAGCCCCAGAACCCGTCGTTGGCGATGGCCAACAGCGCTGCAGATGGTAGGGTAGCGCCAACGTCGGTAGTCTTGGCGATGTGATTGGTGTTGTACTTGTCCGCGCCCAGCGTCAGCCTGCCGTGCGTCTTGCCGACTTCCTTGCCGTCAGCGAGGACCGTGTACTGCTCCGTGGTGACCCAGGTGTCGGTAATGGTGAAGACAAGGTCAGAGTCGTAGCCGCTCACGTCGATTTCTCCGTCGCGATTGGATGTCGTGACATGGGGGCCTTCCGTCCAGGTCCTCACTTCCTCGCCTATGCAGGGTGTGTCTGCTGAACAGGCGCCGTAGAACTGGATCTGAGTTCCCTTGGGGGCTCTGTAGTACACGTCGTTGGCCAATGTTCCTGCACATGACATGACAGGTTAGATGGGTGTGCCTGCGCGAGACGTGATATATCAAGCCCTACCGGCGGGAATCAAGAAGCTCGTCCCGGATGCTTGTGGATGGGGGTTCTGTCCCTGGACATAAATTTCCAGGTCATCATCGGGCCATGCCGTCACCCACGTGTCAAAGGGGTACTTGTAGTTTGGTCTGGGTATGTTCGGGTTGGGCAAGACCGTGCGTCCAGAGCCAGTCGCCAGCAACGTCTTTGGGGTTTTGTTGTTCTCCAGGGGAAGCCATTTACAGGGCGAGTTCTTGTCTTTTGGGCATCTCCACCAGTCGTGGCTCGGGCCTGGGCTCGGCGTCGGCTTTCCGCATCCATTCTTGTTGATGGTCTCGACAAGGTTGAGGCCCCCGTTGAGAACGGACATGTAATACTTGACGAACTCATCCAAAGCTGCCTGGTCGCAAGGGAAACACTGCTCCAGCGTGGCCCGAAGCATGTCTTCGAACCCGGCATCCTTGAGACGAGCTTCACATGTTCCCGGTACTGGAGGAGGGACTGTAGACACTCAGCAATCATCCTCAGGTCTGGACGGAATGCTTCAGTACCTGGTGTCACGCAAGAGCCCTTCTGCAAGACCTGTCCTTTGGGACAGCAGATCCAGTTGCCCGTCTTGGGATCCTGGTGCACGGTGCTCTGGTCCTGGTCGGGGTCGCAAATGTCTAGTGTTCCGACACATTTCCACCGTCCATCGACCTTCTGGGGGACTTGACCTGCAAGGCGTGTGAGCATTTGTCTCCGTCGTAGACGAACGGTCAATAGTACCGTTTTGCTTGCAGACTCGGACCTGTGGAACGTCAGGGCATGTAAAATGAAACTGCGTATTCAATTGTGGCGACTAACGATGTAATCGGGTGGAGAGTCAGGCTCGGACAGCGTAGATGGAAGAAGCGCAAGAAGCCCAATGACGCTCAGGAGTCGCATGATTGCTGTCTCTTTCTCTCTTGACTTGATCTTGAGGTTCGTACAATGTTGGTTATCATCTTTCTTCAGACGGGATCAGGGCCCCTATTTATGTTTTGGCAGACGCAGACTACCTGTTCGTGGCGACAGAGTCTAGAGTCTCTCGAACGGCACGCGGCCACCGTGTTAGATCGGGACGGGCCGCAACTGAGACATGCCGGCTGCGTGCCGTCTAATAAAGAGCTGTCCGGATTCCTCTGCGACCGGAGGTGGCTGGCTGATGTGAGTGAGTGCTGCCGGGATGCTGGAAGGACAAGAAAAAACGGTGAATCTACTCGTATGTTGTTCTTCAGATGCTGAACGCCAAGTACATGCTTGGTCTGCTGGTGTAATGCATCCCGATTGGTCAGGTGTCTGCGGTAGGTTTTCTCTTTACAGAAGACGTAGTCCAATGTATCACGGACCATTCACCGGACGTAGGCAGACACCCTGTTGTGACAATACTACTCGCAGTCACGGCTATTAGCCATGACTACTAAGTAAACATCAAATCCGAGCACTCGGAAGTACCTAGCTGAATCCAGCTACATGTTCTCGACAAAGACGTTCCCGGGCTCGATTGGGTTCCGTTGGGTTCATATGCAGAGACGAGGTCGCCGTCTGCAGAGAACGTGACACGTAGAATCCGGCGCGGCCTGTTGACAAATGTATGACAGCCTGAGCCGGGCACACTTTAATTGGCGAGTTGGACTACTTGAGTGTCTTACGCTCGCTCGCCCTGCGGCCTTGTAGTTTTGTTTTGTTTTGTTTTGTTGCGATTCGCCGTCATACAAGCATGCCTACCTTACTACCACAGTTGGGGCTGTGAATTCTCCATCCTCAGGCCGGTATATGTAGGTTTCAGCTTTTAGCCCGTTCGAGCCGAGACTGCATGGATTGGGTTACAGCTGGATGCATGGTCCGGCTGTATGCAGTACGTATCCTGGTTAGGAGGATCTGTCGTCTGGTCGAGGTGCGTACGTCGACCGTCAGCGTCGTACTCCGACGGAGGCCTCTCATGGGGTATGCCGAATGGCATGCTCGCACGATGAATTCGGGCCAGCCATCCCGAGGCAGCCAGGGAAACAAGTCACATACTTGCCGATTAAAGTTGCGTCGCTAGAGCCTGCTGTCTTATGGCACCTCAGCCGGACCCCTTCTTGGCCGGCGGCTTCTCAGCCTCGATCTGCATGTCGAACCACTTTTGCAAAGCCAGGAGCACAACCCTGGCGGATTTGCAACCATACGTCAACCCTGTACACATCGCCGCAAGGTCCTTGCGCCGGGCCTTGGCAAATGCCTGGGCGCCGACTTGGCCGGCGTTGCCGACAACGTCGCACCCGCTGGCCAGGAGCACCACGCCGATCTTGGCCAGCACGTTGTTCGACGACCCCCCCGGAACAATGCCCGCTCGCACACACTGGAAGAAACTGAAGTAGAATTTAGGGACCGAGGCCCAGAGCTCGATGCATGCCAGGGGTGTCTCCGCCATAAAGTCTGCCTTATGGGTTTTCGTCGTTACCCATACCGCCCAGATTCGGATGCCCGCCCCGACGATGAGGAGTCCCACGTCGATGGCCCAGCTCTGTGCTGATAATTAGCCCCATGAGGCGGTGCAGAGCCGTGTTGGGAACTTACCCCCCAGTAGAAATAAGAAGCAATCTCGTCTTCTGGGCCGGTCAAGGGCGGGAACCCAACACAAACGGTCCCGAGCTGTACGAAGGTCAACATTAACTCCTTCCACATGGCCTTCGATCGGTCGTTCCAGTCGCTGGGATCTATCCCGAGAGGAATGTACCTCCGTTGACGCATCCCGGAGCGCATGGAGCCTATCCCTCCGACACCTGGACCTCTGAGCTGACTGGCCAAGAGGCTGATGGTCAGGACCTGCACGCCGATATATCCGACCCCAATAGCCCCAGCGTTGGAAAACGAGCGCAAGTCCTTGAAGAGGTCGTCGTCGCGACTTCTCAGGGACTCAGACGCACCAAAGGTCTGCTGGGTGACCCTGCCCTTCAGACGGGGCGGCGCGCGGCCGTACAGCAGCTTGTGCACGACGGTGCTGGGGATCGCCACAAGCAGGGCAAAGCAGTTGAACAATGTAAACGGCCGTCCCTCCTTGTCGCCGCCGGTGATGAAGCGCCACAAGGCCGAGAAGATCGGGACGTCGACGGCCGCGTTGCAGAAGTCGCGGAGGATGCGCAGGATGAGCCGGGCCGCCTTGAGCACTATCTCGGCCATGTTCTCAACCGTACTGAGCGCCGAGTCAAGGGCACTGTTTGCGATGTCCAACGCCGAGGCGTTTCGCTGCTCTTCGCTGCCAAAGAGGCCCGGGGTTCGCTCCACCAGGCTCTGCACGAGATGCGTGACTGTGCCGACTTCTTTCATCGCGGCTTGCCAGATGTCTTTCAGCAACTTTGAGTTGGAGTCTGCGGTAGGTCAGTCTCTAGTCATGTCTTGAACGGGCCGTGAATCTTGCAAGCCTTACCTGGCGGCGCGGCAGTGTCCTCTGCTCTCTTCATTCTTGCCCCGGATCGGTCGTTGGCACAAGCCAGCTGATCTCCCGTCCAGTTCAGGGCCACGCTGTACTGGAAGCTTTTAGCGACAACCTTCGTCTCGTCTTGCTCTTCCTTGGCCCCCCTCTCAGATATTCGACGCAGGCGCTCGACTTGATGGTCGAGGTCCCCATCTGTCCGAAGATTCGCAACCCATTCTTTCATGTCGCTGACCCATTCCTTGACATCGTCGCCAAGGGACTCCAACCGTTCGTCTCCGTATTCTAGCCCGGCGTTCATCATGGTTGTGAAACTGTCGGCCGTGTGTAGAATGTCGGACCAGTTAAAGACGAAGCCGGCAAAGTCGACGAGCTTCTTGACCGCCACGCCCGTCTTGGCCAGGAGCCAGCTGATGGCCCTTTTGATGGTCTCGGCTGTGGAGAGTGCAAAGGTGTAGACTTCGCCGGCAATTGTCACTGCAAGCGTCCATATCTTCTCTGTTGAGGTGTTAGACCGCAGCGTGCCCGAACGTGTGACTGGGACTGGAGAGAGGCACAAGGGAAGCAGCAACTTACCGGCAGTCTCGATCCCCCAGGTGACGACTTCCTCGGCTTTGGACTCGACCCAATGGAAAAGTTCCCAGGCACTGTCGACAATGTTGGACAAGAAATGCTGCTTCAGCTTCCCAGCTTGGGCATAAGCGGCCCGGAGCTCATGGTGATCGTCAAGTCTTGCGCAAAGCTTCGTCAAATTGGTAGCAATTTCGTCGGCATCCTGGAGAGACACCGTGTTTTTGTCAACGAGATACTCGCCCGCCTGCGTCTTTGCATTCAGCAAGTCGCTGCCAGACTTGATCTGCTTGAGCTTGTCAAAAACCTTGACCGTAGGGTCCACGACGGGCGTCGAGATGCTCTGCCAAATGTCAGTCAGTGTGTTGGGCGGCTTGTAGCCGTCCACGTGGACTGTGTGGCAGGCAAAGTTGTCCGTGCTCATGACAATCGTCAAGACGCCTCTGGCATCCGTCTCGCACCAGGTTCCGTCCTGCGTCAGGGCAGTGACTCTTCCGTTAACCACAGCCCGAGTGAAGCCGGAGCTGAGTACGTGAAGCTCACAGCGCTCGACGATTTCTGCATCGGCGTCGTCATCTGGGATGGCTTGGATCCTGAGGGCGTAGCCATTGACCTCGATGTTGGCTGCTTCGGACGCCGCGTAGAACGGATGGGCTTCCCACATCTTGGTGTCAGTGGCCTCTTGCAGCAGGAACAAGTCTCCCTCGCCGTTGACGGATATGATGCTGTTGACTACGACGTCACTCGTCGTGGACGTGGTTGGTTTGGCTGCAAGGATACCAGAGAGGCGACCTCCCTGTCCGTCCTTGAGCAGTGGGATATTCCGACCTGTGGCCATGGAATCCAGGGTCGTGGAGTAGTAATGGGCACTGTTCGTGGCTGTGGTGTACCAGATGGTCACATCTTGGCCTGCCAGCGCCGCATGGATGCCCTTGAGTCCAAGCTGCTGCGTTGCCGGGATGATATCTGTACCCGACCCCTTGGACTTTGTGTATTGCTTGTGCGTGAACTCGGTGACGCCGTCTCCACCAACCAAGAGAACCGAGTATCCCGTCTCCGGATTTAGAATCGTTGTCAAGCAAGTCGCACCTACTTCACTTAGATCTCCTTCTCCTGAGAATGGTTACCACTTACCAGGCGGGCAGGCGGGCTCGACGGTAAAGTCGTCGCCGTAAAATGTGCGAAACTGGAGCTTTCGGCCATTTTCTGTGTCGTAGAGACAGAAGACGCCTTCTCCCAGAGCACAGTTGCCGAATGCAACGGACAGGATCTTTTGGGGATTCGTCGCCAGTCTCCACGTCGTGTCCAGCTTCAACACGGGCTTGCCGTCTACGTCGCTGACGTCCACCAGCCCCAGCTGCTCCTCTTTGGTAATTCTATCCTCGCGCTCAAAGGCGAGGAATACGAGTGGGAAGTCTTGGCCAGCTACGTTTCTTGTAAAGCCACTCTACACACGGTCAGCTATGTGTCTGGCTCATCAATGTCTGGCGGATGCCTACACACGTACCATCAAGGTGCGCTTGATGACCGGCAGCCCATCGATCTTATGAATGGTGGTCATGTCCAGAGAGCCGTCCTGGACGTCATCAGGGGATGCGCCGCGGACGAGATGAAAGGTTCTCTTGCCATCGCCTCCCTCTGTGACCACGGCGATGTTGAGGGTCAGATCGGCAGGCGACTGCTGCACGTCAAAGGCAAGGACGGTGTCTTCGAGGCCCATGGCTTTCCCAAAATCACTGAGAATTAGGTCCCCGTCTTCCTCCATGATGACATTGAGCTTCCCCCGGTCGCTGAGGGAGAACAGTGCTGGGTTCAGGTCTGCATCCTTGAATGCGACAAACCAGTTTCCGGCCGGCACCCTTTCGGCTGGCAGCAAGCTCGTCATGAGCTCCGTGTCATGCTTGATTTGGACCATCTTGTACCGACTGCTCAGTAATCGTTGAGGTGGTTAGTGCACTTGGCGGGTTGGTGTAAATGGACGAGCGGGGAGCTTTTTGGATGAGTAGCGAGCTGCAACGAGCATACGAGCCGTGACGAGATCTGCCCATGAATTGTATTCTCCTTCACGCTGCGATAACTGCACCAGTCGCGGGACAGCGGGATCCCACACCCCGGCGACTCCATGTCGACCAGGTTAACTGCACCAGTCGCGGGACACCCGGATCCCACACCCGGATGAGTCCATGTCGACCAGGTCTCGACTCAACTTCAACCGGAATCTTGCCTTGCCAGTTTGCGTTGCGACCCTGTTACCTACTTCCATGAACGATATCAAGAGGTAGACGTACATGTATCATGTATGATACAGGGTCCAACGTAGCAACGGGTCGGTTTCGCTGCATGTGGCGTATGTGGAAGCCAATCACTGGCATTGGAGAACCGTCGCTGAACCAAAATCCCTCAGCTCCTTGGAGCGGAAAACCAATCATGGGTTTCTTCGTCCTGCAAATAATCAATATTACATGTATTGGAAAGCTGCCTGCGTCAAAGGATGACTGCCCGACGGACAACCATGGCTTGCGGCTTGAAATCATTGGGCAGCAATGGGAGTGACGCGTGGCCATGCTAGAACTGTCCGTTTCATAAGCTATCTCACATTTATCCCGACAATGCTGGCAGTGATAGACTTCAACGCACATTGATCCAAGCTCATACCATCCCATGGTAAAGTTGTTTGCTCGCCTTGACATATTGTTTCTTGCCGACGCTGAACAAGAACGCCATGGCGGACGCTTTCGTGACAAGCCAAATCAATGACACAAGCCCGGAGGATTATGACCAGGTCATCTTGGTCTGCCAGAACACCATCAACGCCCAGTTGAGGAACATGTGGGCGCTGGAGGACAAAGACTCAAAGCTCCGCAAGATCTCCATCAAAAATGCCCTGGGCAAACTCGAGGCGAAGCTAAAGGCTCCGGAGATTTCGCTGAATGTCCTGGACAAAACGAAGCCCATCTATTATCTTCTCAAGTTTGACTCGGGGACGCTGAAGGTGTACAAGAGCGACGACAGGGACGACCCGAGCACCGCGGACTTTGATGTCGCGGGCTGGACCGTCTGTTTCGCATCGCAGATTTGTGAGCATCTGTTACCATGTCCGCCTCATTAGAGCAAACATTGACGCCAACCAGCCCGGAAGGAAGTCACCAAGGACCAGAAAGAGTTTGACGTGTACTCGGCGAAGACGGGGCTCAAGGACAGCGTCTTCTCCTTGGCCAAGCTCTACCTTGATGCCACTAGTTTGTGCCTGAACCCGTCTCCAGAAAGCACCAAATGGCTGACGGATGCCTGCAATGATAGCATCAACCCTGCCCGTCGCAGATCTTAGCTCGTACGGAGGTGTCAATTGGGACGACCAGACCACGACCGTTTCCAACAACTTCAAGTCATTCATGTCGCGATGGATGACCGACATGGGCGCAGACAAGAAGAACGTCATTGGGTACTCGGTCTTGGCCGGCAACACGAGCAGCGGTATGCCCCGATGCCCGTTTCCGAGGCCCAGCCCCTTTCTTATGGACCGGTACATGTAGTCAATCCTCACGCTCCCACATTTCCCCCCACCGCAATCGACTATTGCAACTACCCGTGGCGTGACCCGGCAAAGGGCAACATCCAGACCGACGTGAACGACAAAGACGGCCTGCCCGAGAATGCCTTTAGCTACCTCGTCACTACGCAGTTCAAGACGCCCCCCAAGGCCCGCGAGCTCGCGTACTCTGGGGCATTCGTGAACAAGACTCACGGTGCCGTCCTGTGCATGAGCCGGGACCTCTTCTGGCCGTGGCTGCTGGAGCTCCTCCCGAAGCTCGCCCTAGCCACCGAGATGATTCCGCTCACTCCGACCCTGGAGGATGTGTCGGCAAACTACCCTAGCAACGATCCAAACGTCATAAACATTGTTGTATCGACCAGGCCGGAGTTCTTGTTCGGCCAGAACCCAGACCACAAGAATGATACTGACAAGTACTTCGCACTGACCAAGCAAGGCGCCGAGTGGACATGGAACGGATCCTCGCATTCCACTTCGAAGAAGTTGAACATTTCGAATGTCAACCAGACTAGAAACGCTACAGAGACAGGTACGTCTCAAGAATCCACACATGGTTCCTATTCCCACCCTTGGCTGACCTACGCAATTAAAGCCCAATCCTCCATGCGAGTGGCCTTTGTCTCGGGCGGCCAAAGAATCCTCATGACGGGGGCCAACTCGTTCAAGTTCGAATACAAGTCCAGCACGGGCGGCCAGTACGTGAACACCCGAACCCCCTCTACATGTAGAGAGGGAACCCACCCTAACCCTCCTCAAGTGCAACCCTCAAAGTTGAGACCTCGTGGCATCTGCCCTTTGCCCTGACTGCTGTCAACGATGGCGGCCTGCAGATTACTCGGGTGCTTGATCCCGCAGGGACCCCGAGCGCTTCATCGAAGCCTGAGTTCACGAGCCAAGACATCACCTGGAACTATCCATTCGAAACGTTTGCCAAGTCTGTTGCGAGCTCCCTCCAGTCGTGGTTCAACTCTAGCCTCGCGTGGCTTACAAACGACCTCATCACCGCTCTGCAGAGCCACCATAAGCTGTTCCTTCCGGCTTCTGGAGTATTTCTGATGCAGGACCCGCGGTTCAACAAGCGCGGAGACTTGCTCATCGGATTGCACTATGACGGGTACGGAGCGTCTGATCTGAAATCCAACCACCCTGGCCTTCTCCCCTTCCCATCCAGTGTTGTCATGTCCTCTTCTCCGCATATGTTTTTGAACTGCTGATAGCGTCATGCTAACTCGGATTCCGTCCAGTGCCCAAGCGCCCACGGAAACGGGCAGTGGTACTGCAACGGGCACGGCGGCCAAGGCTGCTCCTCGATTCACGCTGGCGAGCGATGACGTGCCCGACGCGTTCAGGCACCTGCCCATGGCCTGGGCCAACCTTCCCGCACGCCAGAAGCTACTCCCCGTGGAGCCCGATTCTCACATACCTGCTGCCCCGACGTCGGTGCCCGAGGCCGTGCCAGCCTTTGGTTAGGCGGGCACAATGGAACAGGGTGTTAGGTTGGTGAACAGTGGCATCGATAGCCGTAAGTCGGCAGGAAGGCGACGAAGCCTCAGAATGCAAGAAAGTAGCGTATTGATTCCTAGCTATCTTTCCTCTTTTGCTTCAAGGCACCACATCCTCCAACGCTTGACAGAATATGAATGACCTCGCCGATGGGCCAACTTGAACATCTGTCAGATTGAGGGCTCCACTTTTTCTTGCACGTGACCCCAGTGAGGGGGTCTGCGTGCCTTTTTCTCACTTGTGCATTTACGAGTAGCAACACTAAGCGTTTAATTAATTAACGATTATAGTCCGTATAGTTAATTAAATTAGCGATAGCCTTATTTTACTTATTCCTATTTTTAGACTATTCGATAGTGATAGAAGACCCGTATTTCTAATAACATCGATCAAGGACGTGGGCTGCGCTGGTGATGCACACCTCGCCGTGTGCCAAGAGCCGTCGCGGGCGTGTAACACAATGAGTGGAGATGCTGCTGAATCTGTTGAGATTAGTCAGTCCAGCCGCACCCGGAACCACGGTCGGCCCGAGGGGCCGACCCCTTTTCCTCTTGTGTGTGCCGTAGCTAGTTAGCTAGATCATCATCATCAGGATCTTCGTGATCACATTGATCAGAGGCCACAGAGCCTAGCCTGTGACCTCTCCACAGAATCGACTCAAATCTGCCTCGAAATCTCGACCCCGGCAGCCTCCGATGTCGGACAGAGCGGCGCCTCAGCCGTACCGCGAGGCGTAAAGTGAGGCTGCAGGAGCCGATACCCGTCGCCCTTCGTCTCACCGAATATCCTCTTTGGGCATCTCGAGGGCCGAGGCGTTTTCCAGGGCTGCTTGGCTGCCGCCCATCCACACCAACCCAGGCCCCATGACTTCACTACTGGTCAATATGGCCCGAAGCCCTGCATGCGCACGTAGCCACAGCCGGGCTGAATCGAAGTGTACAAACCCTGGAGCAATAGAACCGTGTCGGCGCGGAACGATGGCGCTGGCTGCCGCTGTCATGTTCGTCCGTGGACCGTGAGCGGCCAGCATTTATCTGGGCCTCGGTTGGCGACGACGGCTTGCAACACCAACACCGCATCGCGGACTGCCAGACAAGATGGTCAACCTCGTCTCCCTCCTCCCCGGATCCAAGTCCGCCGGCGGCAGCCATGTCACCGACGCGCCGCCCATGCCGCGCACCCCCATCGGCCCGGCCGGCGCGCACCTCGAGCAGCAGATGCTGCGCCTCTACTGGGCCGGCGTCACCAAGGAGCTGCCTCACCTGCTGCTCACGCTGCGCAAGTGGCAGCTGCGGCGCGACCTGGCCGACGCGCGCCTCCGCGACGAGACCCAAGGTCAGAGCTTCATCCACGGCTACGACACCTTCCTCGACCAGGTCAGCCACAGCTCGCGCCGCTTCTCGCAGCGCCAGACGGCGCGCGCCGAGCAGGCAGAGGCCGGGCGCAGCAAGAACGGCCTGCCGACGTACGAGGAGGCGCTCGAGGACCGCGGCTGGGACCTGTACGCCGAGATGAAGAGCAACAGGATCCGCGAGGAGGTGCGCGAGCGGCTCGCCAACCGCGACGTCGACGGCGTCCTGTACCGGCGCGCGCGGATGCTGCTGCAGGCGGCGCAGTTCCTCGACGTGGACAAGGTCATCGAGTACCGTGAGCCGGAGCGGTTCCTCACCTTCTGGCGGCGGCCGGCGCCTCCGCAGGTGGTCGTCTCGGCGCTCGACGACACCAACATGCCCGTCTTCCGGCCGCTGCGCTGCGCCGAGTGCGGCGCCGTCGTCCGCGGGTCGACCTTCAGGAGCGTCAGGGACCGGGACAAGGCCATCTGCGAAGGGTGCTACCGCGACGGCCACTACGGGCACACGGAGTTTGCCAAGGAGTACAAGTCGTGCTGCCTGCCGACGGCCATGACGCCCGAGGTCAGCCGGCACGTGTGCCACTGCAGCGCCGTGCGGCGCAGGGATAACCAGGGGAAGCTCGCGGCGCTGTGGCCGCTGCGGGACGACGAGCTGGGCAGGCCGCATGTGAAGGGGGGCATCGGCAAGGTCAACTGCGGGCTGTTTGAGCTGACGGACATGGTGGCCGAGGCCAAGTACGCGGCCACGCGCATCAAGGCCGACAGGGAGACGACGCTCGAGGCCGTGCGTCGCGACGAGACTGCAGCCACGAGGGAGTATCTCGAGAGTCGGCGGCCGGCCAAGCTCGGCAACATCAACACCTCGTCGGTTCCGGAGTTTGGGTCCTCGTACGGCGTCACGACGGACTCGCCCGAGGATATCCCCTTCTTCGTACGCTCCATTGCGGAGAGGTATCCGTACGGCAACGTCCACATGGCGCTGCGTGTTGGACCGCTGGTTATCGAGAACGGGGTAGAAAAGTAAGTCAAACTCTCCATTACCGATGCGAGATGACGCCCTGGCTGATGCTGATTCTTAAAGCACCTATGGAGGCGTGCTCATCACAACTCGCAACCCCCCACAGCTTCAAGTCCTGCGTGACTGTTCCGTCGAAAACGAGTACAGTCTGTTGCTCACCGGACGGACCGAGCGCAACCTGTACTACCAGCGCCGGCCCCCAACGGCAAAGCGATACAAGGCCATGATGAAGCAGGTCGTCGGCGGCGCGTTCTGCACGTTCTTCGACGAGCAGGCCGAGCGCGACGTGATCGAAGCCTTCATCACAGAAAGCCAGGAGCTGGTCGACGAGGGCGTGACCGCAGCCGAAAAGGCAGCGTTCCTCGACCGGAGCATCAACCGGCTGGTCGACAAGCTCAAGGCATATCTCGCGCCGCGGGTCACGGCGTACATCTCAAACATCGCCGGCCGGCTCCTCGACCCCAAGGTTGACCTGCGCTGGAGCTTCCAGAAAAACAACTGCCAGGCCTTTTGCGACAACATCATCGACCGCAACGTGTTTGGCTCGCTCTTTGCGCCGCACGAGATGCCAGAGGACCAAGTCGGCCATGCCCGTCCGGCGCCCCTGTATCTGATGAGCTTCGTGTGCCGGCCGGGGGCGTACGTCAAGCAAAAGGCCAAGTCCAAGTTCGACGTGCCCAACGGCCTGACGGAGGAGTATCTCCTCAAGTTTCGCTACGGGCGGCACGACGAGTCGGACCTGATTGATACGCTGGCCGAGTACTGGTACGACTGGGGCAACTTTGAGGGCCCCGTGTACCGCTACCAGGATGTCTTTCCGTGGGACTGCACAGAGGCGTATTGCCGCTATCCGGTCAAGTGCGGCGAGTGCAACATCTCGAAGCACGTCCTCGCGTTTCCCTTTGACTCGTGGTCCATCATCTCGCTGCATCTCTCCCGAGGCCGGGAGCTGTACCCCCGGAACCCGCGCGCCACGCTGGACGCGGACGACAACGCGCCGTCCGCCGTCAACCCCCTATCGCCCGGCCACATGAGCGACGCGGAGTGGTTCCGCAACCGCATGACGGTCCTCCTCGCGCAGGACGTGCTCATGACGGCCGCCGCCGCCATGGCCCGCTGCGGGCCCTTCCGCGAGGCCACGCTCTGGATCCACAAGCAGGACGACGAGCGCCAGGACCGGCTCAAGCTGGGCGGCATCCACCGCGCGCAGCCCTTCAGCCACCACTTCGAGCGCGGCGCGTACCACCAGTACTTTGTCGCCGACTGGGCGTCGCTGGAGCGCCCGCTGCGCGTCGGCGTGTACGAGCGGCTGCGCGACTGGCGGGCGACGCGGGCCGACGTGGGCGACAACGGGGACCTGGACGGGGGCGACGGCGGCGGCGGCGGCTGCGGC
>PKSG01000987.1:0-28942 GCA_002916505.1 Tolypocladium paradoxum | reverse complement strand
TTTTTTTTTTTGGGGGGGGGGGTGGTTCTCTCGCAGAACTGTACAGTAACATTGGCCTTCCTGTACTGTGCTGCCGCCCATGCACGGCCCCGGTGCATCCACAGCTAAGAAAACTCGACATCGATCGATGCTTGCAGACTCCACCGTAACGGTCCCTGGCCAGGTTGCTGGAAAAGCGCTCCGCCCTGGCCAAGGGCAGCTTGTCGTGTCATCTGGAGCGCGTCGGCGTCTGCCTCCAGGGCGGGCAGAGTCAGTGAGCGAATGCGTGGGCGCGAGGAGGCTGGTCCGGGCTTCGTTCGGCCGTGGGAGGCCGGGAGGCCCTGGTAGTGCTTGCTTGCTTGCTTGCTTGCTTGCTTGCTTGCTCGTCCATCATCACCATGCGGCCTGACAGCTCCTGCAAGGACATGCCAAACGCCACGGACCCTCGGGGAGCGGCACAGCGCTCCTCTTCCCCACGCAGCGTCTCCGGCACGGACACACGAGCATAGTGCGGCCGCACCGTGCGCGTATGTTCCCCGACTTCCCATCGACATCGGGATGTGCCCTGCAGCCTGACCTGACACGACGGACCTGCGTGCCCCTCACCATCATCATGTCTCCTTTCAAGCGTTTGTGTTTTTCCTGATTGCGTCCTTTTGAACGACAATACTCTCTCCTACAGCTGTACGCAGCTGTGCTCGCCAGGATGGCTTCGTGGCTCGCGACGGTCCGCCGCATCAACACCCACAATGTCTCGACCTTCCGCCGCGCGCCCCTAGCCGAGATATCGGGCTCCCTCGGCGATCTCGGGACGCTGCTGCCGCTCATGATTGCCCTTGCGGTCCAGGGCTCCATCCACCTGGGCTCGACGCTCGTCTTCTCGGGCATCTTCAATGTCGTCACCGGCGTCATATTCGGCATCCCGCTGCCCGTCCAGCCCATGAAGGTGGGGCATCCCTCAGCCGGTGACCTGTGCTAGCAACTGTCGAGATGCTAATCGGATATCCGTCTTGCAGGCTATAGCCTCGGCGGCCATTTCGGGACGCGAGGACCCGTCCATGGGCGTCGTCACGGCTGCCGGCCAGTGGGTCGGCGCCGCCGTGCTCATCATGAGCGTCACCGGCCTCCTGCATTGGGCCGTCGCCGCCGTCCCCATCCCCGTCGTCAAGGGCATCCAGCTCGGCGCCGGCCTGTCCCTGATCATCGGCGCCGGCTCGTCCCTCGTGCGGCCGCTTCACTGGGTCCATCCCGCCCTGGATAACCGTCTCTGGGCCATCGTCGCCTTCCTCGTGCTCATCGCCACCCAGCGGCTGCCTCGCTTCCCCTATGCGCTGTGCTTCTTCCTCCTAGCCATGGTCTTCGCCCTCGCCCAGGTGCTGACCTCCGAGCACAGCCTGCCGTGGTTCCATGTCTGGCGTCCTCGCTTTAGCTTGCCGACGTGGGTCAGCAAGCATGACGCGCCGGCTCTGTGGATGGCCATCGGACAACTGCCCCTGACGACGCTCAACTCCATCATCGCCGTCAGTTCTCTGTCCAGCGACCTCCTCCCCGAGCTGCCTGCCCCCTCGGTCACCTCCGTCGGCATCAGCGTCGCCTTGATGAACCTCACGGGTACCTGGTTCGGGGCCATGCCCGTGTGCCACGGCGCTGGCGGACTAGCCGCGCAGTACCGCTTCGGTGCCCGCAGCGGCGCCAGCATCATCTTCCTCGGCCTCGTCAAGCTCAACCTGGGCCTCGTGTTTGGGGAAACGCTCATTGACCTGCTAAGGCAGTATCCCAAGAGCTTGCTTGGCATCATGGTCCTCGCTGCTGGGCTGGAGCTGGCCAAGGTCGGCTATACCCTCAACCAGGGCGCTCCGGATCTCTGGCAAGCGTCTGCGGACCGGGAAAGGTCCTCGGGGATCGTGAGGATGCATCGCAAACTCACCGATGAGGAGAGGCTCGAGCGGTGGACGGTCATGCTGACGACTACAGCTGGCATCATGGCATTTCGAAACGATGCTGTGGGCTTCCTGGCTGGCATGGTGTGTCACTGGGCCTATAGATTGTCAGATTGGCTGGGCAAGCGGAGGCTCCGTCGTTCTGGAAGCTCAACTGAGCGAGACCCTTTGCTCCGGTAAAGGCATCACATTATCCAACCTCGGCTATTCATGATATCATACACCGCCAGCTTCTATATCCTAATCTCTCATCGTGCAGCTGCTTTTCAGGTGCCGGCCCTTTGTTAGTCTCCCTTGCTACCATTTCTCCGCAAAATTCTCCTCTGAGCTTCTGTTACTCGGCCACTTGTCGTAGTGTGCTCCGTGGTTCTGCTTGACCCTGTGAAGCAGGAACCGGTCAAAGACGAGGAACAGCATCGCACTGACGCCCAAGCACGAGCCTTCGACAATGGCCGTCACCTTGGCCGTGGGGCTCCATGACCCGTGCTGCTGCGAATAGACGCCCACGAGCGTCGATATCAGGCCGGCGAGGCAGTTGGCGATGCCCGGGACAAACAGCTTGTTGAGCAGCCAGACGTAGTTGTCGCGGTGCCGCAGCGCCAGGCTCGCCACCCCGATGACGGACACGCCGCACGCGACGGCCGCGATGACGAGCAGCGGGATGTTCTTGACGCCCTTGACGATGGTCTCTGTCGCCTTGCCGCCCCATTCGTCGTTGTGCTTGGCCTCGATGGAGTGCTTGATGCTCGTAAAGGTACCCGGGAAGACGAGGAAGCCGGCGAGCAGCAGCCACACGAAGAAGGAAGCAAGCACGTTGTGCAGCGTGGGGATGTCGTCTTGGTCGAGCAGCATCTGCACGTAGCGCGAGTGCGTCGTGTCGCTTCGCTTGAGCGGCTTGGGGTCCTGGGGGTGCTGCCCGTGGTGGTCGGGGTGCCGGTCCCAGGGGCGAGCCGTGGCTCGCGAGGGCTGGCTGCGCCTTGATCGGAAGGGGATGTGGAAGGACATGGGGAATGAGGCTTCGCGACGGCTTCGAAAGGAACAAGGTTTTGAACAAAGATATTAATACAGTGAAATAAAGCCCAAGAACCAACTGCACCGAGTCAGCGTTGGAGCCTCATGGGTGAGATCTGGTTCCATCTATATACACCGAGCCGGCGGCTCCGAGCCACATGTTCTGTTTATAGCCCACCTCGCATCTGACGCAGGTCCGTAAACATTCTGCTGCAGCGCGTAGCGATAGGCCACTGACGCATCCATTGCGAGACCCAAGTCGGCGCGCTTAGCCGCCGCGAAGCAGCTCGGACGTTGGCGGTTGTTCGTAAACGCCACCGCCCGGCAGACGAATGAGCATCGAGGAGAGGATGGCAGGCAAATCGTCAATTGCGAGACGAAACGGGCCTTGCAATGGCCGCGCTGTGTTTCAGCCTTGTGCCTGCCTGTCCATTGTGTAGTCGTTCGTGTCGTTGCGGTGGGGGTCCTGCAGGGGCATGCAAGAGCCTGTGAACCAGCGCTGGGAGTCGGACTGTGTTAACAGTCATTAGCCATGACTGCCTACAAGTACGTCCTCTGCGGGGAAAGCGCACCCGAACGGGAGATGCCCATGCCGTCCATCAAAGTGGGCCGCTTCTGGAGCAAGTGGCTGGAGCGACCGGCGCGGTGAGGTGAGGAGGCAGGCGCCGCCAGCCAATCACGTCGCGCCTTCCCGCATCTGACCCTCCCGGCATCGCGGTAGAGGCTCAGTCAGTGCGGGCAGCCAGCTCAGCCAAAAGGTTATGCCTTATTTTTCGCCCGAGGCTGCATCCGGAGAAGCATCAACCACCGAGAACGAGGACAGGGACGGCGGGCTGCTGTCCGACCATCGCCGCATCTGCCACCTCGCCAATCGCCATCGGCCCCCGACGGAGGCGAAGGAGCTGTCGCCGGGAGGAGCAGCGATGACTTCGTCGAGCGACGGCCGCGACGGCCCCGAGGGGCCTGAACAGCACCAGCAGCAGCACCAGCAACACCATGTCGCCGCCTCCGACGCCGCCATCGCCGCTGCCACCGCCGGCGAGGCGTCGTCAACCTCTGCGCCTGCGCCTTCGTCTGAGCTTGAGTTTGAGCCGGCGAATGCGACTGCGACGGCGTCCCAGACGAGTGCCGCTACCGCCGCCGCCGCCGCCGCTTCTACCTGGCCCGAGTCTGTTGCGCGGTCTGCAGCTGCGTCAGCTGCGCCAGCTGTAACACCCGTCCAGCCGTCGACACCTCCGCCCACGAGGCTTTTCGAAGGCATTGAGGACTCTTCCACACATCAGCCGACTACAGAACCGCCACCAGACCCGTCCGCCATCTGTAGCAGCAACATCGCCAACAACAACAACAACAACAACGCGGTCGATGAACCCATCCCGGACGCTCCCGAATCGTTGGCCGGTACCACAGCCCAGGCAAACCAGCATCAAGCGCAGCAACAACAACAACAACAACATCACATCCAACAACAGCAGCAGCAGCCGCCACCAGCTGCCAGCGTGGCCACCGCAGCCGAACAGTACCCGCCTTCGACACCATTCACACCCGCACCCATGGCAAGCCTCGACCAGCACGCGTACATGATGATGGCCCTGGCCTCCATGTCCGGTGCCCCCAGCGCCATGTCACCACCGCCGACCGTCACGCCCTCCCAGGTCACGCTGCCCAACCTGACTGGCGACGGCATGAACGGCCCGGGCCCGGGCAACCCCCTGCGCCAGGCCGCCGCCGACAAGGGTCTGGAGTCCTTCGCGCGCATAGAGTTCGCCGACAGCGTCTTCCAGATGACCACCTACGCCGTCATCATCGGCCGAGATCAGCGCGCCCTCGAGCAGGCGCGCCGCGACGAGAAGCGGGCCGACGAGCACCAGCGCCGCGTCCAGGAGAACGCCAGCAAGGGCCTTCCGCCTCCGTCCCCGATTCACCACGACCGTAGCAAATTTAGTAAATCCTACGTCAGTGAAGAAGGCGGCATGCTCGGTCCCGAATCCGATAGTGAGGACAACGGGCGTCCCGCGAAGCGGCGCAAGACGAGCACGACGGGCTCGTCACAGAACGAAGTCGACGAGTCCCAGGAGAACATGATCTCCAACCGGCAATACGTGTCACACACCCCAGGCGCTGCCGCCGTCGACCTCACGTCTCTGCGGCCATCCCCGTGGCACGTCCCCTTCATCGGCATCCACTCCCCAGGCCCCAACATCGCGAGCAAAACCAAGGCCATCTCCCGGGAGCATCTCAAGATTGCATACAACCAGCAAGAGGGCGTTTTCGAGGCAATCCCCCTGCACAAGAACGGATTCTTCTGCGAAGATGTCCACTACAAGAGCGACAAGGTCGTCTTGAAGTGTGGCGACCGGCTGCAGATCAAGGACATCGACTTTCGCTTCATGATCAACGGCGTGGAGAAGGGGCGCACTGGCGCCGAGGAGTTCTTGGAGGAGGAGGCTCCCAGGAAACGGCAATCTCACGGCGGCAAGGAGATGAGCTTCGACTTCGAGCAGTCACACGGCAATGGAGAAATCCAAGACACTAGCGATGAATTGTCCGACGTCGAAGTCAGTCCACCAGAACTGTCCGACTACGGGGAGTATGGCGATGAAGACGACGGCGAAGCAGGGCCGGAAGAGGAGGCAGGGGTCAAGAACGAGCCGGTGCCCGAGCCCGAGCCACTGATGCCGCAGATACCCAAGAAGAGAGGACCCGGTCGGCCACCGAAGAATGGGATCATGTCGAAGCGGGAACAGCGCTTACTCAAGAAGCAGCAGCAAGAGATGGCCAAGAAGACGGTTCCCCAAGCGGCTCCCGTCGAACCGCCCGTCAAGCGCAAGGTTGGCCGCCCGAGGAAACATCCGCTTCCAGAGAATGCCGGAGACCGGCCAGAGAAGCGGAAATACAAGCCTCGGAAACCAAAGACTGAGGAGGGCGGAGAAGGCTCCGACGCGGAGAGGCGGGCCCGTGAGAAGAAGGATAAGAGAGTACGGCCAAAGTCGCCTCCTCTGGAGCTCAAGATCGAGGACTACTCGGAGGAGCAGCTGCAGAAGCCGAACAAGAATTACGGCGTTCTTATTGATGAGACTTTGACAGCTGCAGGGCCGGACGGCCTGACGCTGAAACAGATCTACAAGAGGATCTGCCAACGGTATCCTTGGTTCTATTTCCACACGGAGACAAAGGGCTGGGAGAGCAGTGTCCGCCACAACCTCATCGGGAACGAGGCCTTCAAGAAAGACGAGACGACGAATCTCTGGTCTCGCGTTCCTGGCGTCGAGCTGGACGCGGGCAAGAAACGCAAGGCCTCGTCGCCGGACCGTGGAATGGGGGCGCAGGGCTACGGACCATATACTTACCCTTACAACGCCCCGCAGCATATGCCCCCTGGCGCGCCTGGATATCCTCCGGGACAGGTACCGCCGGGCTATCACGTCCCTGGGTTCCCCGGACAGCCTGGGCAACCAGCCCCTCGGCCCATGCAGCCGTATGGCAACTCTGCCTCGCCGACTGGACAGCCTAATCAACCAGTGGCTCTTCAACCGCCGGCTCCGCCGCATGTGCCAGGCTATGGACCGCCGCCTGCTCCCGCCCGACCGCAGCTTGGCGGACCGCAGCCCGGTTCGTACAGCTCCCCGTACGCATCGCGACCACCGCCACCGGCGAATCCCCCCGTCAAGACCGAAGACGGTGCGCATCCGCCTGCCCCGGCCCCGGCCCAGCATCCTCCGGCAGGCGCTGTTCCCCCCACTGGAGCAAAGGCGGTGCCTGGCCCAGCCCCGGTACCTCAGCCGACATCTACGCCTGGTGCCGGCCCGTCCGCAACGCCACCAACGGGTGCGCCGCTTCGGCCAGTCATCGATCCCCGTCTGCTATCTGCCGTGGTCGGCCTCAAGAATGGCTTGGTCGAGAATCTCAAGAAGGCGCGGAATCCCAAGGCCGAGGCCATTGTCATGTCGGCTCTCAACCGCTGCATCGGCCTCAAGAAGGACGCCACCGAGAACGACAAGATGGAGGCCATCTGCATCAAGGGCATCCGCCAAGTCATCGACGGCTTCACCAAGAAGAGCCCCACGCCGGGAGGTTCCGCGCAGCCCGACACGCCGCCCGTCTTCGAGGCCAAGGTGCTCGCCTCGCTCAACGGCTTCAAGGACGTCTCCGTCAAGGCCCTCAAGGGCCGTCTCGGGGAAGCACGCGCAGAGGCAGTCACCCTCTCCGCCATCGACCGCGTCCTCGGCCTCGCAGACGCCACTATCGTACCGCCCGCCGGCGAAGGCGAGCAGGGCAACCTTGAGGGCGTGGAGAAGCACATCATCAAATCGATCCGGCTGCTCCTCGTCGGTATGAACCAGAAGCTCCAGGACCCGAAGTAGCGGCACCCACGAACGCACATCACGCACCGCATTGGTGCCACCAGAGCTTAGGATGGGTTGTTGGCGTCGTGCTCTGCGGAAAGAGGGTTTGGGGATATATGTTAGGAGACCATGCGGCGTTTTGTACTGCTCATGTACTCCCTTACTTCTGCGGAACACGATGTACGCAGGACGAGGCCACAGGAGTTTTTGTTAGGCGCGCGAGTAGCGAGGATATTTGAATTACTTATTTTTTTTTCTTCATACGCCTACGTGCACATCTCCCGTTCACTCCCCACCTAGGCTTGCACTCCATCCTCGCTCGTGAAGACCACACCCGTCAACACGCCATGCCCATCACCACGGAGCATCCATCAAGTCACCGATCCACATGAACAACATGACCCATCAATTCGCTCACTCATCAAGTCTAGGCACCCCAAATGACCAAGCACGCACACACCACATTTTTTCCGCAAAATGCTATTTCTTTCCCCTTGCCGAAACTCCATCCATCCATCCATCCATTCGTCGCCTTTCCCGTCTGGTTCCAGCTCCCCCGGTTTTCTAGCGCGCGCAAAAAAAGGGGGCCCAGGAGAAAAGGGGGGGGGATTCAAATGACCAAAAAAGGCCAAGAAGAGAAAGCAATCTTTGCCCGGTCGTCGTTCGTCTCTGCTGCAGCCTTTTTCTTTCATTATTCCATGCGGATGGGGCGTTACGCGTTCGTATATGGCATGCGTGCAACATGCGTGGGTTTTAGAGAAAAAAGGGTGAAGGGGAAAAAGAAAAAGTAGTACATGAGCAGGAGCTCTCAACCAAGATGAGAGAGAAAACAACACGAAACCAAAGTTTGGCCGTCTTCCGTGCCCGGCTACACCCGTCAGAAGTGGTATGTCTTGCTCGGCTGTCCAGTCATCTTCCTGCGGAGCGCCGCCTAGGCGCTCTGCGGCGAAAGCGCACTGGCTTTCTCGCCGGTGTTAACGCTCAAGCTGAAGCCGTCGAGCTTGGGGCCTGCCAGCTTGTCCATTCCGGACACGCCGCTGTCCGACTCGCCAAGGATTCCGAGGCCGGTCGAGACCTTGGGCATCTGGGTCTTGTGCTCCTCTTCGTTGGCCTCCTCGAGGTTCATCAGAGCCGGGGGGCGGTGGCGCATTTGCTTCGCCCTTGCGAGGGAAATCGTCTTTTGTTGGTACGTGCTCGTGATGGGCTGCGTGTCGTCCCGGTCAATCGTCGCCTTCATCAGCGCAGCCATCCACAAGCGACCTTGTTGCAGGTTCGGCACAGCAAAATAGTGGACCGTGGGCTTCGTAAAGTTGACGGCTCGGGAGAGGCCCGCTCGCGGAGGCATCAGCTTGAAGATGAACACGGAGTCGTCGCCCTTGTTCAGCGCAGGAGAGTCGCCGCCGTTGGGCAGTATCGTAGAGACTGTAGGAATGCCCGGACCGCCCACGGCACCAGTAATGGTTGCGTGCAGGCCAGTCAGCCTTTCGTTGTCGGCCGGAAGAACGCGGTGAAAGGAGATGTCGATGAGGCCCTTCTCGTGGTCATCTTCCTCCGAGTAATAGTACGCCAGCCGCCGGCCCTTGAGGACAAACAGGCGCGGCTTCCACGTCGTCATCAGGTTCGAGCTCTTCTTCTTCATCCAGCCGCAGTAATCGGCATCCTTCTTGGCCTCCTGGGGAGAGATTTTCAGAAGTCCTCGAGTGTACGCACTCGTCTCTTTCTTGCCCTTCCTCCCCTTGGCTTTGCTCGCCACCGTGGTTGTCGCGCTGGAGCCCTTCCCGGTACCAGGAGACTCCAAATCCAAGCTGGGGCCCGCAGAAGGCGTGCTGGAACCAGTACGGGCCGGCGAATCCAGAGGAGTGTCCTTGGGCGGCAGATCAGCCGTTGCAATGTCCTTGGAGCGGTTGATCGTGAGCTTGTCCGAAATGGCACGCATGCCTGGGCGTGCCTTGCCCATCGGCCTGTTGACGACTGCCGAAAACCAGTCGGAGTTGAATCCCGAGTGTTTCGTCGACGTCGGGGACGTTTGCCTTCCAGACGCGGATCCAGTGTCAAGATTGGTGACAGTTGGCGATGGTTCGTCCTTTGCGGGAGGTATTGGGCGTGCAGATTCAGCGGTGTTCGTTGACGCAGTTCTCCTGTGCGACGTCGGCTGAATTCCGTAGTATTTCTGTGCGGCTGGAGAGGGAGCCCCATCGCGAAACGAGTCGACGCTACCAAACCTTGAGTGTCTGGAGAGCGCCGTGGCGCTGCGTACCCTCTGTTCCTCCGTGTAGCTCGATTTTCTCGCGTGGGCTACGCTGTCTCGCTTTCTCAGGACGTTTCGCTTTCGGCCGTCCGCCTCTGTACCGGAGAAGTAGCCTCGATCCAGGTCGACAGCCGAGTCCTGCAGTAAATCTGGATCCGAGTTTGCCACCGCGTCCTGTAGACCCGCCGAAGAGAGCGGCCGCGGCGTCGGTTGGGAGAATGCGCTTCCCAGAGTCCAGTTTCGATCAAAGGACGGCTGTTTCCTGTGTGTTGCTTCGCCGTTGCTGCCGTTGGTGTTGAGAGCCGGTACGTGGCCTCCCAAGCCGCCACCGGACATTCGGAAGTCGGTTGACGAGTGGCGGCGCGAGTGGTGCAGCTCTCGGACAGACGCGGCCGAGGGTCGCTTCGTGTGGCCAGGCCGAGTCGGGCTGTCTTGGATGGTGTGAGGCGAGAAGGGAGTGTTGAGGGTCGTCGGAGAGGGCCTGGGTGTCTGGGTCGATGATAGTCGGCGGGTTTGCACAGACATTGGCCGATTCGACACGGAAGTTGTGAGGGTGTTGGTGCGGCTCCTAATCCGCCTGGCATCCTCAGAGCCAACCTCGCTGCCGTACGTCTGGGTCGCCCTTCTCGTCGGCAGACCGTGGGTGCTGACCTCGTCCTGGAGGGCCTTGATCTTGTGCCACGTCTTTAAGCGTCGGCCAACAGACCCGAGATCAAAGGCCTTGATGAACAGAGAGCTCTGATCCATGCCCAGGAGCACCTCTCCGGATATTTCCTGGACCTTGAACACCTCGCAGTGATGCTTCTCTACGCCGGCGGTGAACAGATACTCGGACACGTCGTCTGCAGTCCAAGCCTCCACCTCGGCACGAGTGTGAGCCCCGTCCTCCTCTTCGTCCGTCTCCTCGCCCTGGATGTAAGACATCCTCTGCTCGAGCGGGGCGCTGTACTCGCTGCTCGAATCAGTTGCCGCGGCCTGAAGCGTTCCGTTGGTCGAGGGCGATCGCAGGTCGGTGATGTGTTCGTTGATGACATTTAGAGTGTCGTTGAGCACCTGGCTGTCCTGGCTATGGTTGTTGAGTCGCCCGAGGCCAAGTGGCGGCGAGCTGGCGCCGGCGAGGGTCGAGGCCACGGTAGGGTCGGACTTGACCGAGTTCAATGGCAGAGTGACCGAGGCGTCGTCGGCCTTGCCCACGGGTGGAGATGGGGATGGCTCAGACGTTTGAGTCGGTTTCGGAGGAGCGTTGGCAACGCCGGCGGAGTCAGGGTCGTGATGTACCTCAGCAACGGGCGCAAGGGGCTTCGAAGGCGTGAATGCAGGCGCAGTCCTGGGTGCCGGTCGCGTGTATACTGGGCGGGCGGTGTTAGCAGAAGCAGCGCATCGAGGACTAGCGAGGGCCATCGGGGCACCAACCTTCGGGAAAGAGTCCTGTGTTGCCGCTGACTAGATGGCGGCCCAGGAACCAGCCGTCGCCGAACTCGTCGTCTCGCTCGATCAGCTCGACTCGGTCGCCCTTGGCCAGGCTCAGCTCATCGGAGCTGCGGGCTAGAAAGTCATCTGCGGGCAGAAGAGAATGAAGCGGTCAGTCTCATGCCTGCATCCCTAGGTACATGTCGGGCAGCGGGGGTCGAGAGGGGCCGAGAGGGAGCAGCTAGTACTCACGGATTACTATCAAGGCGTCCCCGGCGTCAGGCCGTGGCTGGGGTTCGTTGGGGCCTCGTGAGGCCATCGTGTTCGGCTTCGGTGGGCGCCTTCGGATGTCGCCTGCGGAGGTCCTGAGGGCGGTCGGGAACGGCGCGAAGCACGCAAGACGATGATGCCAGCAGAGCAGGTGCGCTCAGGCTGGTCGAGCCGACGGCGATGGTCAACGGCTATGCCTTGCCTTGGCTGGTCAGGTGGCAGAGGAATGCGAATGAGGACAGCGCGGGCGGATGAGACAGCGATCGGCAACGTGGGGGGAGCAGCTCGTTCTGCCCTTAATGCAAGACTTGATGCTCCTGCAAGAGGACAACGAGCGGCGCCATGAGGCCAGACAGGTTGATGCAGGGCGGTTTTGGGCGGCTCCGAGGGGGCTGGATGGAGCACCTGAGGAACTGGATGTCGCGGTGCGCTGTGGTGCGCTGGGAAGTGCCGCTGCTGGTGCTGCGGTGCGCCGTCGTCGTGGCTCTGGCGAGTGCTTTTGTGAAGCCGGAGGCGGCGACGGGATTGGGCAGCGCAGGATGGGATGATGGGCTCGACAGTGGTTGATTGAATGGATGATTGCTTGACTGACGGAACGATTGCACCCACTACGAGTCTTAGCGCAGACGACACCCAAGTTTTACGAGTACGATAGGTATTCTGGCGAGCAGTGGCACTGGCCCGAATCAGGCTTAGCGCCTCCGCCGTGCCTCGATGCCCGCTGCTGGCTGGGCTAGAACCTAGAACCTTGAACCCTGTTGACAAACTCGTCATCAATCACAAACTCGAGCGAGCGCGTCAACCACCAGCACGCCACCCAACGTTGGATGCGTTAAGGTTCAGCAGTCAAGCCAGCCGGTCCATCGCACGCCATTCCGCACCGTTGCGTTGCTGCCCGCGTCTCGCTTCTGCCTCTGCCCCCTCGCTGCAGGTGGCAGACAGGCAAGAGGGGAAATGTCCACTTCTCGTCAGGACCGCCCGCTGCCCAACGAGCTGCTCAGCATCATCGTCGAAGGCCTCTGCGAACCCCACGTTTGCGAGGACGAGTTCGTCACAGACTTTCTCGATGTTGAGTGGCAGCAATGGCACCGCTCGCGTCGTCAACGCGCCGCGCTCCGCAACCTCTGTCTGACCTCCAGAGCACTCAACAGTCTAGCCAGGCCAGCCCTCTACCGCCATATCATCATTGCCAGCCCCAGTAGCATCGCTCTACTGCTCAGGACCGCCGTGAGCAGCCCGGATGTCTCTCATTTGATTCGCCGCTTCGCATACGTCGGCGCGTTGCAAGCATCCTTCACAGGCGAGTTCCCTTTGCAGACCACGCATTCCGGCATGCTTGACTTTTGGCATTACCCCCGCCTTCAGGGCCTCGCGGCCGTCCTTGATGCTGAGAGGGAAGAATCTCACGTCCACTTTACGCAAGCGCATCCCATCCTTGAGCAGGAGAAGCCCTATCACCTGTTTTTGGATCTTCTCATCGCCTTGCTGTGGCTTATGCCAAATACCGAAGCCGCATCTTTCCCTCTTCCCCGCGACACGAGGACATTCGAGCAGTCCCGCACATCGACAGTGATTCACGCTCTGAGTTACGAGGATAGAGAACTCCCGCTATTCCAGAGCATATCGACGCTCCGAGTCTGGCCGCACTCCCATTTTAGCCTGTCTAGCGTTCTAGATATGGATCGGTTCGGCCTTCCCTTGTGCCGTCCACCCGAGCTGACGAGACTGGAGCTGATTGGCGATGACGGCCACTGGCAGAACTTTCCCCACCCATGGGGGTTTGAGGTTGGAATTGAGCATCTCGTGCTCTGGAGCAGCGCCTGCTCGCCATGCCAGATCTTTGACATTTGCAAGCAGCTCCGCACGCTCAAGACGCTGTGGGTTTCGACGGACAAAGAGCAAGGCACATATTCACTGTATCCGGCGCTAGATTTCTGCTACATGGACGGCGCCGGCGCTGGTCCAGTGTCGCCGGAGAATTGTCTCAACGACGGTCTCCTTTTCCTCAAGGAGACGTTGACCAGCCTACATCTCCGGCTCGACTACCGACCAGACGTTGCCCCACTGATCGGACCTGATCATAAGCTCACCTGTCTGCAGTCTCTCACCAAGCTGGAAGTTCTGTCGTTGGACATGCCGCTGCTCTTCACCAGAGCGGACATCTTGGGAAGCAGCGAGAATCACGGCTCCCTTGCCCATGTCCTCCCGGTCTCCATCACAGATTTGAGACTTCGTATCAAGGAGGGCTTTCCCCATACCGCCCAAGACGCCCGATATCTATGGTTCCTTCGCATTTTCGACATTCTGTCTCCCTTTGCGTCTGTGCACGTGGCCAGGCTGCCGCGACTTTCCAATGTCTCGCTTACCTTTATCAACTCTGACCATCGCCGTTTTCTGAACGAGCTTGAGGATTTGGCCGCCGCCTTTCAGCTCAATGGTGTGGCGTTCAGCTTTAAAACAGAGTCTGGGTAGCTGAGATGCTGCTCATGCATGTATCCAGGATTCAGAGTCGCCTCTCCAGCCGGGGTGTTTTTCTGGATTCATTGTTTGGAGGTTGGTGGCGCTGATGGCATTCAGGGTAGGTCCGGCACTTGGGTGGATCGCGAAACGCCAGCAGCAAACACCACGCGTGGTGGTCTCATGCACAGGGAAGCCAAGCATGACATGTACTCGTACGAATATGTAGGTACCTTTTGTTTTGAAGCACATGGACCTGGCCAAGTTACTGACTGGGTTTCATCCGATTGGTGCTAAACCGTGGTCCAACTCGCAAACAACACATGCATGCAGCAAGCTGACAATGCAGCATCTTCGTGCCATGGGCGTGCGAATGCACACTGCCAGCCTCCGACTTTGCATTTGATTGCTCGCAACTCAGCCTTCGGGCCTCCGGCAGACGGTCCACGCGTTAATAGCCCACACGCGGCTGTGGCTGTGTCCCTGGCCCAACCACAGCTGGCTCACAAGATGGAGATGACATGACCAGGCCAAGAGAAGACCGTGGCGCGCGGCCTTGGGTGTGCCGGCAAGCCGCACACCTCCATTCGCCATCAAAACCGGCCGGACAAGGGTTCGTCCTCTTTGACATCATGTCGGGGAGGACCAACGCGTGGCAGATAACTCACCTGCATGTGCTGCACACGTGGGGAGCGATGAAAGGGCCAACGCTGGAGAGCCGTTGGTGGCTGCTCAAAGGTCCCTGTTGGCTGAAGTCGTCAGTGTTGCCGACCGAGTTGATTAGACGGAGCGCACGAGCCAAGCAGCGGTCATGTGCGGCGAGTCGCGACGGCCATATCCAGCCAGGCGGCGATGAATCTGACATGCGCATGAAGTGATTTGTGAATCAACGAGCACCGCTGTTGATGAAAGGGAGAAAAGGAGAGTGAGTAATTACCAGGGTACCTGATGCAGGTAGTTGCTTTTTCCTCCGCGGCCTCGTTTGAGGCCCCCTCACTGCACTGCGGGGCGCGCAGGGGCTCTTGCCACCAGCGTCCGTACTCGTAGATTCCTCCAATTTCCGTGCGGCTACGAGCCGCCAGCGACGGCACTAGTTGGGATCATGGAGGCGAGTGGAAACTCATCCCCTACCACATCCAGCACCCGCCGCCGCCTCCGCCAGCACAGATCGCACCTCAGCCTGTCCCGCTGTCAATCCCCAGTCGGAGGAGGCCCCACGGCAGTTGTTCAGTGCTCCCGTCTGCTTTTGCAGCTCTCTCTCTGCCCGCTGGCGCAGCGCCGACGTTGACTTGGCACCCAGCGCGCCTCGTGGCGAGTCCTCTAAGCAGACAGACGCGACTGAACTGTCGACAGCCTCGGCGCGTGGCCGTTGCCCGTTTGTGGCGAGCGGCCTGTCTCCATGCGCCGGCGCCAGCCAGACGCCCAGTCACCGCTTCGCGCCCATCCATGTGCCCGCCCCTGACCACGCGCAAGAGGAGGCGGTTGCTGAGGTCGCGCGCCGCGTCTTTGATGGCCGCAGCCCTGCCGTCGATTGCAGGCGACTTCTGCTGAGGCGCTGAGCGCCAGCGAATAACCCACTCCACATCCCCCGACACGGCGCCCCGGTGCATCTCTCACCAACACCCTCATCAACGTCTCACATGCCGCCGCCCACCAAGAAGTCTAAGCCTCGGGCGGGGCCGGCCAGTTCAATCTCGACGACAAACGAGACTTCGTTTGCCTTTCTTGGGGCGCGGCGACCGTCCTGGATGACGGGCGGCGCACCCACGACCCCAGACGACCATGGCAGCACGCGAGCCGATGCCCGCACAACGCGACGCGCAAAGCAGCCCACGAAGCCCAGCGCTGATCACCATGCTCCTCCAAGCGGGAGCGTAGTGCCTGTGGATGCCCACCGAGAGCCCGCGAGACTGCCGAACGACACTGCGTCAAGGTAAGCATTCTGCGTGCCTTACCTTATGCACGCTCAGGGCACAGTCGGTAGCTTTGACCGCCGTGAGCCACTTGCCTCCCGTCTCATCCCTCCTCCTCTCGCGCACCAAAGCCACGGCCGCGCCTTCGCTTTCATCCGTCGAATGCAGGCTTTCTTTCCTCAGAGAGAATGCAAGCTGACTCGACCTAGTGGCGCCGTTGTCCTTCCTTCACCTGCTCTCTCGAGTGAACCTAGCTCGGCGGCTTCTACACCCGCACCTGCGGAGAATACCAGCTGTGCGAACAGTTCAGCAGTCACAGCGCAACAAGCGTCTGCCTCTACTGCAGGTGGCGCCTTGCCGACAACTTCGCAAGCCGCAATTCCTAGTTCGGCGTCTGGCGACGTCGAACCGGTAGGAGCCACATCTCTCCCGATTGCCAAAGAACCCACACAAGCGACCAGCCAGACAGGTCAAGGAACTCAAACTAGTACTACGCCGGGACCTCATGCTCCCGAAAGCTCTGTCCCGACTGACCTGCCAACGCCCCCACGTCCTCGGACGTTGGAACCTTCGGCCACTTCGTCTGCAGCCACGAAGCGGGCGGCGCCCGCTCCAGAGGCATCACAGGGCGAAAATTCGGCTAGAGGAGATGCTGGCGATGAAGTTTCTGACGGACGGCGGAAACGCAGTCGTACCGAGGATGGTTCACACCGAGCCGTCAGCTCTCCCGGTTCACCGTCTGTCAAACCACTGCTGGAAGATTGGCTTCGGCGCATCGAACTGCGACTTCACCTATACCCCGACCCCGAATTCCCCAAGCCCTTGGAGAGGGTGCGATACAAACTTCTCTGCGATGCCTGCCTGAAAGCCGACCCCTTCTACATCGTGCTTCACCAGCTCTTCTGCCTCTGGTCCATCAAGAGAGAGTGTGCATATGCCCTGCTGGAACCCGATCGGCACGTGGTTGACTCGGGCTTTGAGTTGTTGCTGTGTGCTCTGAGGAACAACTCCGAACTGTCGGCGGCCCAGCTTCTCTGGTTCGCGTCATTCCCGCTGGATGTCGACGGTGCTACAGGTGCCATATACTGCCACCAGACATATTCCAACATCTTCCTGCAGATTAATACCTTCTTGAGGCACTTTGCCACTGGCTGGGGACAGCTCCTCGTAAAGATTAACTCAAGAAGGTATCCGCTCATGATTTGGGAGTCCAAGGACGCCTTGAAGTGCATGTCACCAGTACTGCAAGAGATACTATTCACCTCTAGCCGTCGGAGGCTTGCAGGTGATGACAATGCACCAGTGCATGAACTGCAACGTGTCTTTTCGTTGGACCGAAAGAACGAATCACGAACTGTCGATAGTTCTGAGCGTGTTATGGTGCGGGATTCCTTGGCAGAAAGGTACAAAGCGCTCATTCAGCAATCAGGCGTAGATTCTGGCAGACCTGGTAAGTCATGTCATGACCCTTTATATGGGCCGCTGTCTAATAAGCTTCCCAGGACATTCTTCAACTCCCACGACGGCTCCGAACCCTGCTCCGGGGCTGGTAAGAAGCTCTTCGGGCGCCCCGGGTACGCCCATGGCACCGTATCGCAGTCAGCCGGCCCACCAGACACAGTCTCCTGTGATACCACAGCATCAGGCTCCCAACGCGGTTCGCCTCCAGCCCACGTCTCCCCACCTAGATTCCCATAGAGACGACAGCCGCAGACCTTCTGGCCCAACCGTCGAGTCAAGATTTGTCTTGCGGAGCAGCACGGGCGCAGAGGGTACGGAGATGCCACGGCCAACGCCTGGACCGACAGCTGTAATGGGAGCCTCGTCGGCGACAGCACTGGCGCAGCAGCTGGCGGCCTGGCAGCCAGCTCTACCGCGAGCAACAGGTGCGCGGCAGCTGGCCGCGTTTCCATCCACACTCGTGCGCCCTGATCAAGTTGCATCCAGGGCTGCACCTCATCCTCTACAGACTTGGCAATCCATGCAACACGTCCCGGGTCAAGCATTGCAATATCTGTCGCCAGACGCATGGGCTGGCGCCCAGGGGGTTCAACAACATAGCAGTCCTCTGACTCCATATCCTTTGGGGGTTCAGCAACATAGCGGTCCTCTGACTCCATACCCTTTGGGGGTTCAGCCACAGAGCGGTCCTGTGACTCGATATCCCTTTGGTTGGAACGCTCCTCATCCACAGCAGACTGCCCCCGTTGCCCAGCAACCTATGCAGCTGTGGTCAAACAACGCGTTTCAGCCTAACCAAGGCCCTATCATCCATAATTATTCACCCCCGACACAACCTGTGGTGCCCGCACTTCCAGAGCAAACGCGCCCACGACCAGCGGCAAGCTTGACCCAGAGTCAGCATGACGTTGCGCCGATTCCCGAGACCGAATACCCCCAGAACGAGCACGACTGGTCCTCTGTTCGGCACAGCCTTCACCTTGTTTACCTACGCAGCCCCAGGAGAGTCCCGCCAGAGCCATACGGAACGCGATATTACCAGTTTGTTAGCCACTTCGCCGTGGAGCCGAAAGCCGTCCTTGCCCAGGCGGGGCTCAGGATCTTGGAGTTTTGCGTATCACAGGAAGATCTCTCCAGGGTCGTTCGGACTTCAGACTCTTGCACGCTGCCGACGGCGCCATACTGTAGCGGATCCCTACGCTATCGTCTTCGCCTGTGCCGGGCAGCGACGCCCCAAATGAAGAAACGCGACTGGCCAATCAGCCCCAGCTTCTGGCCTCCGCACATATTCCTGACATTCAACGGGGAGGCTCTGCACCCTCGTCGGCGGCAACACTTTCACCGCGACCTTCCCGTCGAGCTCACCGGCTCGTTGAAGCTCGGGAAAAATTTGGTTGAAATTAGTCTGCCTGCTGCCGCGGCGAACCTCAACACTACAGCAACCTGTTTCATGGCGGTGGAGGTGGTCACCACTCTCGACTATGCCACCGTTCGATCCATGATAGTCGGAAGCAAACATTGCAGCTTGGACGAAACAAGACGGGAAATTGCACGACGCCTGAGGCCAATCGACTCGGACGATGTGATCGTGGAGAATGACGCCATTTGCGTCTCTGTAGCTGACCCATTCAGCTCTGTCCTATTCACAACACCGGTCCGCGGAGTCGCCTGCAAGCATATCGAGTGTTTTGATTTGAAAATTTGGCTCGACACTCGTCGAGGCAAACCATCGCACGGCCGGGGCGAGCCCAGTCTGGTCGATGATTGGAAATGTCCCATATGCGGGCTCGATGCCAGGCCGGTGAGCCTCCGAATTGACGATTACTTTGCGGAGGTGCGCCAGAAACTGGTCGAGGGCGGTTGCGGCGGTACCAAGAAGATACGCATCAAAGCCGACGGAAGCTGGACTCCGGTTCAGGAACCAGACGAGGTCGAGGACGAAAGAAGGTCTGCCTCGCAGGCCAGAGCGTCACCCAGGACTGAGCGGGCGCCCACAGAGGCGGCACCGGCGCCCATCATTATATTGGATGATTAGTACGCATAGAGTGTGATGGAAGGGCATCCGCGTGCCTCGAGTTAGTTGGGTCGTGATCAAGGGGAAGACGGAGTCGGGCAGAGCATGCTGTTACCCGGGGGGCATTTACTTTACGGCGTTTGGAGGTACTTTCATTGAAATCTGAGAGCAAGGATCGTTTTGAGCATGATACCCAATCGGGCGGGCGGGGGGGGCGTTGGGGGACATGAAATCGGACATGCCAATGCGGTACAGGCGAGGCAACTAACGAACAGGGAGATGTACGAGTATGAAACATATGATAGATATGCACAAAGGTCCCAAAAGCCGAGAGAGGAAAGCTATATTGCCTGTGTGTTGTGTCACGACCCGTGGGAATGCTTTCAGTCACCCCCTTGGTTGCGAAGCTGGACACATCCCTAGATAGAGGGGCTCGGGTGAGGTCTATACTCAATTTAACCCTGTCGCAACCATTCATCCGAAGCAACATCCATCACGTCTGGCGCATTATTCAAAGACGTAACGCCGGTATTCCCGAGAATATACTTTTCACGCCATACCGATCCCATGCGCCAGCCGAGAAGTGACGTTATATGACGGTTGCAGCCAGCCCACGCTGACCATCGCGGGGAACGCGTGAAGCTCCGTGAAGCTCAACAGAGGCTCTCATAAAAGGCGGAGAGAACACACCATGACGGGGCGATCGACGTCTGGGCAGCGGTCGCAGAGCCCGCCGCGACGGCAGAGGGCGTGTGTGCCGTGCTCCAAGGCCAAGGCTCGGCCGCTCTCTGGGGAGGAGTGGGAGAAGGCTTCTGTTGAGGGCGGGCTCGAGATCTGTATGTCTTTATGTGTATGTTGCCAAGAAGGTATGAGACATTCTAGATGTACGAGATTTCTAGCAGCCAGTCTAACCGTGCGAGCACTATAAAGCTATAAAGTCTTGTGTAAGGTAAGGAGGAAGGCCACTCATACGTTCCCACCAACCTCATAACCTGGGCATGGGCCCCGACAGCCTGGGCTTGACGCGTATCTTGGGGTGGTCGCCCTCCAGCTTCAGTCCCGTTACTTTCTCCAGCTCCTCAACCGCTTCATATGCCCGTCCCAGATTTACCTTGAAGGTTCCAAAGCCCTGCTCCTTTGCCGCTCTAAGGTTCTCACCAATGTCGTCGAAGAAGAGAATGTCGCCCGCTTTGATCCCAGCCTCCCATGCCAGCTTCCGTCCTCGTGCGGAGCCCGCATTTTCCCTGGCAAATTTGTCGAGGGTTGCGACTGCGAGCTGGTACATCTTGGGGTCTGGCTTGCGGACGCGCACATGGGCTGAGGATATGAACACATCGAATAACTTCCGTATGGGTTCATTGAAGAAGTCGTCCGTGTGAAATCTGTGGCCAGGTGGGAATATGATGGTGTTGCTCAAAGCGCCCAATATGTACTTGCCGCTTTCCTTGAGATTCTGCAAGGCCGGGTGCATCCACGGGTCCGGTGTGTGGGGCTTGGCCATCATCTCGTTGAACAGCAACTCCCCGTCTAGGGTAGGCAGCGACGGGAGCTCCTTGGGGAGCCTGGCATTCTTCGACTGCGCTCGTTCATAAAACGCCTTCCAGAGGGCAGGGTCATGAAGATCTCTGTTGAATCCGTCGAAAAATGCCTTATCTATGACAATATCGCCTCTCTCGAGGCGGTGCCAGTGGCCATTCGGCGCCGACTTGGAGATGGAATAGTTGACCCACCCCGGCGGAACTCCCAGGCCGAGTTCGTAGTCCAGGATTGCCTGAAAGGGAGACATGACCTGCAAATAAGTGCGTTAGAAGAAGCGTGAGAGCCGTTGGCGCAGGCTAGGCAAGAGGTGACTTACACAGACACCCCCGATGTCGAACAGGAGGACCTTGGGCTGCTTCTGACTCGCCATCTCGACGTCTATTGCCTGCAGTATTTGGTCGACTGAAGGATATTCGAAGCTCAGCAGAGACATCGATGGGAGATGTCAATTGCTCATGGACGACACGAAATAAGGATGTTGTTCAGTGACATGTTCGGCATGAGATTGGGGATTGGATGGATCGGCTCGCCCCGTCGGCTGCCACCCCCGAACCTCGGCTGGCCCATCGGCGCGGTTACTGACTCGGTGGGTCCCGCCCGGGTGCACGGACCACGCGGAACTGGAGCGCAGCAGCCCAGACAAGACAAGGCCTGGGTCATGTGATTCGTCCCCAACCCAGGTGCGACCAGGGCAATTAGGGCATGAAAATATCCCCCACCAGAATTTCCGTTCGCACTCCCATCACCAACTTTACAACTTGCAAAGCACAAGTCGTTGTTGACAAACACCGTCAAGATGGTAAGCTGAGGCCTATCCAAGCGAGCCGGCCGCGCCCCGGACGGCTCGGCCAACATCACGGCAGAAATGCCAATTGCTCGTGGTTGAGAGTCTCTGCAAGATGCTTCGGACGGACGACGAGCAAGTCTGAAGCGCAAATTGCTGACTCGGGGATTCACGATAGCCTTTCCACAAGTTGGTTAAGAACAGCGCGTACTTCAGGTGAGTATCCTCTGCTTTGAAGTCTCAGTCAACAGTCGCGCGCCATCATGGGAATGCTGACAATCATCGCAGTCGCTACCAGACCAAGTACAAGCGCAGACGCCAAGGCAAGACCGACTACTACGCCCGCAAGCGCCTCATCACCCAGGCGAAGAACAAGTACAATGCGCCCAAGTACCGCCTGGTCGTCCGCTTCACCAACAAGGATATCATCATGCAGATCATCTCTTCGGAAATCACTGGTGACAAGGTCTTTGTCTCTGCTTATGCCCACGAGCTCAAGGCCTACGGCATCACCCACGGTCTGACCAACTGGGCCGCCGCTTACGCCACCGGTCTCCTGATTGCCCGCCGTGCCCTGAGCAAGCTGGGTCTCGACAAGGACTTTGTCGGTGTCGAGGAGGCCGACGGCGAGTTCACCCTCACCGAGGCCGCTGAGACCGACGACGGCGAGCGCCGCCCCTTCAAGGCCTTCCTCGATGTTGGTCTTGCCCGCACCTCCACCGGTGCTCGTGTCTTCGGCGCCATGAAGGGCGCCTCCGACGGTGGCATCCTGGTCCCCCACTCCGAGAAGCGATTCCCCGGTTACGACATGGAAACCAAGGAGCTCGACGCCGAGGTCCTCCGCAAGTACATCTATGGCGGCCACGTCGCCGAGTACATGGAGACTCTGGCCGACGACGACGAGGAGCGCTACCAGAGCCAGTTCCAGAAGTACATCGATGACGACATCGAGGCTGACGGTCTGGAGGACCTGTACACCGAGGCCCACGCCGCCATCCGCGAGGACCCCTTCAAGAAGGTCGAGAGCGACGCTCCCAAGAAGAGCAAGGAGGAGTGGAAGGCCATCTCCAAGAAGTTCAAGGCCCAGAAGTCCACCAAGGCCGAGAAGCAGAAGCGTGTCCAGGAAAAGATCAAGCAGCTTCTGGCTGAGGAGTAAAAGTGTTGACGGGTACGTTGCAACGGTTTACCGGAACGGCTTGGGTTTGGAATTTTGAGAACGGGCATGGTCTGCATTCAGATTCGAAATGAAATGAATTGAGCAACCTTCCAAGCCATGTTGATGACTGCTTGTGTGAGTGGTGCGTCTCAGAGACGATGCAACAAGTAGTCGTATCCCTGAGGAAATTGAGTTTGTGCAGAGAGATTTCCCATGACATTGGCCTGTGCTCGGCACGATGTATCACGCGACCATTCTGTCACGTCCAGGTTCAGGCGGGCTGCGTATGTCGCCATCATTCAGCTTTGGAATCGGAGGGATTGAGGCGCATCAGAACAGGGGCTAGCCATCGGATTCCGACGGTTGCGGAACACTCGGGCTGGATGCTTGGTTATATTTTCTGACGCATCCCGAGCGATGTTGCCGGGGACGACGATGCCAAGACTTTCTCTGGTGAACTATCCGGGGGCACAAGGGACCATCCGGGGCACAAGGGTTATCCTGGGGTTCATGGTAAACAGTAATGAATAAAACCGAGAGGGGAGGAAAGCGTGGACCCCGGATCTACCAACCAGGGTTAATGGGGCCGGTGGGAGCCGAGACGATGACTCCGACATTATCCGCGAAGCAAGCAGAAGGGCAGAGCCAAGCGGTGGCTCCGGCATTCTCGGTCGTCAGCTGGCGAAGGCTTTGAGGTGTTTGTGATGAGCTCGCGGGGAGACGGACTCGGCCTTGCCGCGAGCCGTGAGATACGGACGGGTGCGAGTGGGAGTATTACTTGTAGGGCAGGACGCGACGCTGGCAAAAGGCACAGCGGAGGCCAGCGCGGACCGATAACCACCTCAGTCTATGACGACGGTAGTGAAATCACACAAGGTGTGGCGGTTGCGGTTCAACGAGATAACCTCGGCAGCATCACGTGGGATGGATGGTGCCCATGCGCCACGGAGGCGGGCGTCCATTTGTCCGCCCAAACCGCCGCCGTCTGCGGCTGGCGGGTGACGTTGACGCTGCCCGCGCGTTTGCTCATGAGGATGGCCAGCACATGGGCAGCCACTCTGCGCTCACACTGCGGCCCATGGGCTGTCGCGCACCAGGTCTGGTCATCATCATCATGTCGCCCCCGGAGCGCAATCGCGCACGAAGTAGCGCCGTCATAGGCCCATGTTGGTTGGGGCTGTCGGCGAGATGGGGTGGAGCGCCAATGATGAGCGAGGGCCTGGACCCCCAGGGCCCGGTGTTCCAGTTACCCCGCTGCCCATTAGCGCCCCCCGACCACTTACTTTCGCCTCCACCCCGGTTCGCTGCAGGGCCTAGACTCCGCCTGACAAGGACGAGTAGCCAGCCGTCCAACGCTCGCGTCGACGGCTCTCTCGTTATACAGTAATATCCTCATCCACAGACGACGGACGCTCTCCAGTACAGCAGCCCGGCGGCCTTGTCCAGCTTCGACCGCACGTGCTCACAGGCAACGCCTTTGCTCATCCTTGGTGCTTGCTTGGCTGTCCCACCACACCGGCCGCATCGTCTCGCGCGATAGCAGGTTTGCCGCCTCCGCTGGCAACCATGGAGCAGGTCCACGGCGTCGACGTCAGCTGGATGACGCAGGGCTCTCCCAAAGGCACGTTGGCTCCATCGCCTTGCTTTTCTGCACCTTGCAGCTGCCGCAATCGACTCGCCATGGTGCAGCGCTGGCGGGACAAAGGATGCGAAGCGCGCCGCTGACACGCTATCCAGACAAGCTCAACAAGTCGTCGTCGTCGCCACCCAAGACGCCCGCTCCCGCGCAGCCGCTATCGATTCCGACGTCGTCTGCGGACCCGCGGAACCCTCAGGGCACGACGGAAGTGGCAGGCAATGGCCAGGCAAACGGCCATGCCGAGCCGGGCCCGTCCAACGCGCCAAGTACTACGAGACGACTCTCGCGATCAGCATCTATAGAAAGGCAAAACGGTCCCAGTGCAACACCGCTGCAGCGTCGTAACTCGTGGTTCTCCAACATCTCCGCCAAGTTCTCATCCAGCTCGTCGGGTTCGCCCCCGAGTACTCCGCCATCGAACCAGCACTCTCTGCACCATATCCACCATGTCCAACTGATAGAGCAGCAGCAACAAGCACAGCGTCAAGAGCATCTGTCTGAACAACAGGGTCAACCGCAACCACAGTCTCCCCCGCGTGCGAACGAATCGCCACCACCCAGGCTGTACCAGTCGAGAAACGCCGTGCTGCAACACGTCTCAAAGCCCGATGGCGACGGCCCCTACACCCCGGCCCCGCCAAAGTCTGGCCAGGCCGGGATACTCGGCGTGTTTAGACGGCTGTCATCATCTGGAGGGAGTGGCCTCGCGAATGCGAAGCTTGGGAATGGACTGGTCGAGCGCATGACCTTGAACGTCGACCAAAACAGAGAGCGATGTCCCATCACCGAACTCAGGGATGCCAAACTGAGGCGCGTGTCCTTTTGTGTCGATGTCGAGATTGCGCCGATGCCCAAGTATGCAGAAGGAGACGTCGCGCCAAAGCCTGTCGGAAAGACGCAAAAGAAGAAAGTTACGGAAAGGGGCGAAGGCGAGGCATTAAAGAACCCCAAGGCCGTCGAGGCGCAAAATGAGGCCGAGGTCAGCACCGACGGTCAAGTCGACGCTGCACCGAAGGAACCGGAGACACAAGCAACGGACGCGAATGCAACTCGGCAAGACAGCGTGAGCCCGCCACCGGACAAGGAAAGGGAGAGCACCAAGAAGAAGGAGAAGAAGAAGAAGAGCGAGGAGGAGCGGAAAGCTAGGAAGGAGAAGCGCCGCCGGCTCGCCGAAGATAACGGCTCGGTCCCGATGGAGATTCACTACGACAGCGACGACTCGTCCTCGGACAACCCCAGCGGCGCCGGGACGCCGAGGAGCATGACCACGACCCAGCCAACCACAAACCCGGCCAGGATATACCGCCGGTGTTGCCAGCTCCGCGAGACGCCGATCCTCAAGAAGATCACCGAACAGCTCAGCGACAGCGCAAACTCGCCCCCCTCGACGGGCATCGTGAACAGGCTGGACCTGACAGACTATTGGCTCCAGCTACCGGATCTTGTCACGTTGGGTGACTACCTTGCTGTTGTCCCCGTGAGGGAAATAGTCCTCGAAAACGCCGGGTTGAGTGACGAAGGCCTTCGCGTCATCCTCGCAGGCCTCCTTGCCGCCAAACGACCCCCGAGCTCGCGGCGCAGGAAGCCGAAGCAAGAGGTGGGGGAGCACGGCGGCGTGGTGGAGCGGGTGGTGCTGAAGAACAACAGGCTCGGGCCTGACGGCTGGAAGCACATCTCGCTGTTTCTCTACATGTGCCGGTCGCTGAAGTATCTCGACCTCTCACACATCCCGTTCCCCAGACAGGCCCCTACGAACCACAGCGGCACTCTGCCAAACGGACAGCAGATTCCCCGAAGCATATCGGACGTCTTCTCCAGGTCGCTCGCGGACCGCCTGGGCGGATCAACGCTCGAGATGCTCAACATTGGCGAGACGGAGCCAAGCATGGACCAACTGACCACAATCATGGATGGCATCATCACGTGCGGCGTCCGAAGGCTCGGACTGGCGCACAACTACCTCGACGAGCAAGGCGTGGCGCTCGTGGCCAAGTATCTTGCGGCTGGGAAATGTGAAGGGCTCGACGTGGGCGGCAACGACCTGAAGGATCACATGGAGACATTCGCCGGCGCTCTGAAGGAGACTCATCCTCTGTGGGCGTTGAGCCTGGCGGGCTGCAACCTGAATCCTTCGTCTCTGTGTAAGATTCTGCCTACGCTGGTCAAGCTGAACAACTTTCGGTTCATCGACCTGTCGCACAATCAAGACCTGTTCCAGTCGACGCCCAGTGCTGTTGGCCTGCTGCGAAGGTGGGTGGCCCTGACCTTGATGGCCGCACGAGAGATGCTGACAGTTTGCAGATACCTGCCCAAGATGGAGTGCCTGAAACGCATACACTTGCAAGACGTCAACATGACCTCTGAGCAGGCCATTGCGATTGTGGAGGTGTTGCCGGAGGTTCACACGCTGGCTCACATCAACTTGCTCGGAAACGCAGAGCTGGTGAAGCTCGCGGGTGCCAAGACGGAAGAGGCCCAAGAAGAGGCATGTGCCTTGTACGCTTCGCTGCTAGCGGCCACGAGGATATCGAAGACGCTGATCTGCGTCGACATGGAGGTGCCGGGCGACGAGTCCGGCGAGATTGTCAAGGCCATGGCCAAACAGGTGGTGGCATACTGCCTCCGGAACATGGAGCGGATGCCCGACACGGATATTGGCGCCGCAGTGGCCACGGCCTCGTCGGAGACTCAGAGCGATGGCCAGGAGGGCAGGGATCCGCCGTATCCGGATGTGGTCGCCCACCTTGTGGGCCACGACGTGCTGGACCAGAACGATGCCGGGGAGGACAACGACTCGGCTCCAGACGAAGACTATGTCATTGGAGGCACGGGCGTCGTCAAGGCACTCGCATGCTGCCTCAGGAACAGGGGAGACGAGTCGCGGCGACAGTCTGGTGAATTTACCCAGGAAATGGAGAATGGCGAGACATCTGCTCGCCCGAGCCTGGCAACTGGCGGCAAGGCCAAGGACATGTCGAAGCACCTGCTGGCGGGGGCCCGCAAGATCCGCATCCGCCTTCAGCCGGCGCTGAACAAGGCCAAGGCGAACCCGGGCGACGAGCAGAACCTGCGCAAGCTCACGTTCCTGGACGAGACGCTGCAGGGCATCATCAAGCGATTCGAGGACGAGTTCCCGGACACGCGCGAGCCCGTGCCGGAGGCGACTGCGAACGAGGCGCCGGGGAAGTCGTCGGCCGAGGAGCTGTCCACGTCGGTACCCACGGGCGACGACTCTGCCGTGGCTGCGTCAGACGGAGAGGACGAGTCGTCGATTCACCCGCCTAAGCCGCTCTCACGGTCCAACTCGGTCCTTTCCAAGACGCTCGCAGAGGAGGAGGGACGGATGCTCCGCGCCGGGCACAGATTCCGGTCGGGCTTGGTGCGGCAGGAGCAGATCGACCTCCTCAGCAGCATCGACGACATGGACGCGGACCTAAAGCACGCGCAGATGTTGGAGGAGCTGGCCGAGGACCTCGACGGCGAGCTGCTCGAGAAGGTCAGGGAGAAGGGGGCGGCGCGCGCGTTCAAGGAGGACAAGGACGTGCTCTTCCGCAGCATGCGGGACAGCGACCCGGACCACTGGGTCCGGTTCGTCGAGGCGCAGCAGAAGGCGAGGGCGAACATTATCGTGTCGTCGACGGAGAAGAACGGGCAGTAGGCAGACGAGGGTGCCATTGCCGACTAATGAGTTGCCGGCGGAGGCCGAGGAGGGAGGGTTGGCTGAAGAATCGTAGACTGGTTGATTTTGGTGTATCAACACTGCAGCACTGCCAGGGCGTCATTGAAGTTGTACCTGCACACACACCCATGTCACACAACATTGGATGGAGCAAGGGGGGGTTGGATAGCCCAGCAGGGCGGACAGGCAGAGCATAGCCACGGCGCTCGTTTTCTACGCCCTTGTCCGTTCACTGGGCGGGCGGCTTATTATATCCATACTCGGTTATTC
The DNA here is from genome assembly GCA_002916505.1 of Tolypocladium paradoxum. Classification (NCBI taxonomy): domain Eukaryota; kingdom Fungi; phylum Ascomycota; class Sordariomycetes; order Hypocreales; family Ophiocordycipitaceae; genus Tolypocladium; species Tolypocladium paradoxum. The sequence continues at coordinate 826 of PKSG01000987.1, read as the reverse complement.
CGCAAGCAAGGCGCGTTGGGGATGGGGAGGTGTGCTCTGGGCCGGAGAATACAATACTTGCGAGGCAGTCTTTGCCATGCTACATGGCTTTTGGTGTGCGAAGGCTCAGCCTCCAACGTTGTGCTTGCCCCGTTGCTTGCAGTTCCGGCCCGTTCCTCTTTACTCTGAGCTGCAGAGGCCGCAGCATTACAGACCGCCTCGCAAGGTACGAGCCGGAGCCGGAGCCCTCGCTCACGAGACGAGATGCATGGCCTTGTGCTGATTAATGCTGATGTCACGGCTGTTTCATCACCACCTGCTCTGCGGCAGGCATCGCGCGGTGCCTGGCACGCGTGGTCAGCCGGAATAAGGCGCGTGTGATTGGCCCGCTGGCCGTGGTGGCTGCTCGTGTGTCGTACGTGCCGGCTGACTTGGACGGTGCCTGCTCGCAGACCTGCCTCGACTTGCCGTTTGCGTCGTGTGCGTCACGTACCAGGCACGCGGCCTCAGCTGACGGCGCACCGCGCAGGGCGTCAGGCCACGGGCGGCAGGGAGGAGCTCCGCAGGCTGCAGGCGCCGCAGCCACCCCCCGCATGTCGTGCCACCCCGTCAGGCCACTTCGCTCGCCGGCCACGGAGGACGGACCACGGGTACTTAAGACGGGCGCGCGCCTCGTGTGACCACGCCTGGCGGTTCCGTGCCGCGCACACTCCTCCAAACCACCCGCGCCGCACACAGCACCCGCCATGGCGCCCACGTACACCATGTCCGCCCACCTCTGCAAGCAGCTCTACGCCTCCTGGCGCCAGGCCCGCCACCCGCCCGCCGCCCCCTCCGCGCCCGCGCC
>PKSG01000367.1:7647-29689 GCA_002916505.1 Tolypocladium paradoxum | reverse complement strand
AGTAAGCAAATCCGGCATGCCTATGGATAGCCGCGTGCTTGGGTGGTGGGAACCTGTAGTGGTATTGACGGGAAGCAGCGATCAAGACTGTGGGAAAGGGACTTCTAGCCAGCGCTCCTCGGCACGACCATTCGGTTCCAGGAGCCACAGGCACGGTTCATACGGAACCTCTTCTCCGGGTTCTATATTTCCCATCTCCCATCCTTTCAGCAGCCCGCCACCCGGCACAGCATCGACGACCGCGAGCACGTCTGCGCAGGGCGTTCACATTGTACCCGGGCATTGGACATCGGCTGGCAACACAGTCTCCATATACGTGAGGCCTCCTCCGACTTCGCCATGACGGACTCCGTTTCTGGGCTGCAATCCGCGCTATCCAAGGCAACTGACTTTTCTCAGACTCGGCCGCCTGCTGGCCTCGGGCTGATGGATGTTCCGGAGCTCGGGATGCCCGATGTCAGCTCAGCCGCCGTGCCCTGCCCGGAGAGCTCCGGTATGGTCTCGTCATCATCTGGAAGCAGCTACTCGACGCCACCGGCGGGCATCCAAAGAGCTCCGACCCCGGTTCGCGCGCCGAGTGCTGAGTTGACGGGGTTTCTAGCGCCTCCAGCAGGTCCAGAGGCATGCAAAGCCCGATCATGAATGCCTGTAATTTTCCCGCGCTTTTCAAGTTTCGATATGACGCCTCTCCGTCCACGGTGTGTCCTTCCATCTATGGAGATGTTCCAAGATACGAAGAATCCCGCTATAACCCTCAGATTCCGAATAATATAGTTCGTAGCCTATCCCCGCAACTACGGAGTAGCCGTGGGTCACTTATCTGTGACAATAGCCACCGCACCGGCGCCGCCGCCCGCATGCCGAGTAATCAACCCCATGGCATGCAGGCGTCACCCGGAGTCGGCGTTTGGGCTTCTGATAGCTCAGGATCTCATTCCCGTGACGTTGAGCCGCAAGGATGGTAACGCGATACCAAACTATATCAACACGTACTGGGAAAGGTCCACATTCTCTCTCCTATCATTCACCGACCTTCATTCGAGGATGTTTCAGGGGGGACGGGCAGCATTATCATGTCCTTCGCTAGCCATGGCGGCCGTGGCAACTCAGTTCCTAGAACACCGGGAGAACTAGGTCAACGGGAGCCACCTGCACGCCGATGCGCTGCACATGCGCAAGACTCTGAATCAAGCCAGCCAATCCCTTGGTGATGAAGCACGAATGTGCTAGTAATCAGGTCTCAACCAAGCTAGTCACTGTGGATCAAGCAAGCACCTCTCAACTGCTCTGCGAGCACTACACTCAATCAGTTCAGGGGGCGCAGCAAGGAGGCTTACCTCCTCTCGCCTTAGTTCAACGCCTTTTGCCAAGGTCGTCAACAGCCTTGTCTCTTAATCTCGTCACGGGGCACCGCCGTGGGATATCTCCTCGCGGCGTCGGTTCTTGAGCCTGGAGACTTGCAGAACCTCACCGGGCGAGAGGAGTCTTAGGGTGTGGTTGGGCTGGTGCACGGCGTGCTAGAGAGGGACTGCCTGCGCGGGCGCAATGTCTTGTAGCGACACTACGGCTGTCAGACATGGTTCTCGACTGGAGAGTCGACAGTAGTCCCCACACAAAGCAAGGCAGCTGTGAATAGACCTCCGTTTAACTCAACCGTGACGATTCACCCGCAGTCAGATATGTACTACGGAGTAGTGTACCAATATCTTCAAGCTCAGCACCGGAAACTTGCCCCGCAATTACCAGCCTTCATTGCTCGCCCAAAAGATGGTGCCATAGTGTTAACTGGTTAGCCCTACCAGAGCTTTCAGGTGGCTGTCCTGCTGCTCGGAGGTAGTCAAACATAGTTACCAGTAGCAGCTCGGAAGTCGTGTTGCCTATCATCGTGGCGCCGTCAACTCAGTTACATTGTCAAGCTAGGCGATGACAATGGCGAGGCTCGCTAAATTGGTCTTAACTACGAAAGCCTTGTACCCATCAAGATGGTGTAACAGCATCCCGGCAGTAAATTCGAAAACGCTGGCGACGCAGCGTAGGAAAGTATTGAATGGGCTGATCGTCAGGCGAATACCCACATCTCCAAGTTGTCCATGATCTAACCGAACCGTCCTCACGCGACATGACGTTTCACTGAGCTGTGGACGTGTGAGGGCACATCCACACCACTCGTAATCTTTTACACACCATTTTTCTCACAATACCACAACGACCAACATGACGACGGAAAACACGACGGTTGGCGAGTCTGGAGGCGACGTCAAAATCATTCCTCTGGAGGCCAAGGACCGATGGCGACCGGTTGACAACATCCGCTCCAAGCTCTTCTTCATCGTGCGCGAGGCTCTGGACGGGGATACGATGCGAAACGCTCTTGACCAACTGATTAGAGACCATCTCCCCATTCTAGGTGCCAGTATTGAGCTCACAGGCAAAGGCGGGCACATGGCGTACCATCTTCCCAATACATTTTCTGAGAATCACAAACTATTTCAATGGTCACATGAGACGATGGAATCGACCCTCGAATCAGCTCAGCTGCTGCCGACGAAGAAGTCGCCGCCCAGTGGAAGCGCATTCTTCGCACCGGCGTCTGTACCGGACATGGAAACCGAATGGATACCGTCAGACTGGCCGTTGGAGCGCAAATTCGAGAAACCCAACATGCCCCTTCTCTTGGTCCACATCACCAGCTACACAGACGCCACGATTCTCGCACTAAGCTTGCCACATGCTGTGACAGATCAGATGGGCTACGCAAGCATGGTCAGCGCCTGGCTGCAACTTATTGATGGTCAACAGCCCGCCCCGTTTCTTGAACTCAGCCCTGGCGCACTGGACGGACCTCAGGATATTTCGCGAGAGGAACTGCGAAGAAAGAACCGGTTTCGCATAACATCGAAGGCGGAGACACTGGCGGCATTAATGGGCTTCATTCCTGACCTGATAATGAACCCTACGGAAGTCCGGCGGACGCTATTCCTACCCGCGACGCTGGTTGATGACTTACGCAAGCGACATAACGAGAGTTTGAAAGCAGAGTATGGGGAAGATAGGCCGACGATAACCAATGGAGACATTATCGCTGGCATCCTCTCCAAGTTTGCATACCTTGCTCGCAGATCTGCCAAAACTGTAACTCTGATATCAGCCATCAACGGCCGCGGACGCCATCCTGCCCTTCCTGCAGGCAGAGCTTACCTTCACAATTGCATTACCTTCGCCATCACCCGCATGCCGAGCAACACTTCTCTCTCACAGCTGGCTTACGCGCACCGTCTCGCAGTACGCGAAGGTGCCAAGTTGGAAAACATCGAACGCGACTTGGCCGTCACCCGGGAACTCTGTCGGACGAGAAGCATCCCCTACTTTGGCGAGCCGTTCGAGTTGAGCTATTCAGTGAGCAACTGGTGCGGCGCCTGGCGTCAAATCGACTTTGGTCCGGCCGTGGCTAAGGTGGGAAGAGCTGCAGCTGACGCGAAGCCTGCCACGGCCGTGCCTCTCATCTTTGGGCAGTCCCGCGAACGCAGCTCTCATGCACCGACAAGATACGTGGCCCATATCATGTGCAAGGCTGATGGCGGGTATTGGTGCGATTTCAGTGCCTCCACCAAAACAATGCGGTTGGTAGAAGAACTTCTAGCATCAGATCCCCAGCTGCAAACCTTGTGATTTCAAGGAATATGGCAATATTTCATTTTGTAGACTAGCTGTCTGTATGTATTTTTGTCGAAGTATTACAAGCAACCTCGATCAAGTAGGACAGGTGACGCAATGGCCAACGAGTCCTGGTACGGCCAAGTGTACGTGAGAAGATCCAGAATCATGAACCCTGCAGCATCAAAAAGGTCATGCCGCCGGCCACTTGTTCTTCTCTTTCCCGCAATCGATGCCATCATGATGCATGTGAAGTCCAATCAGCAGGCCTCCCTGCATATACCCTGGTCGGGAACGACAATGTTGCCGACAACGAGGCGCGATTCCGCGCTCATTGCGGAAGCTATGTTCTCCGAGGCCGAAACGCAGCCGCTGTCAGGTAGGCCGTGGAGGACGTTGCGAAACTAGCAGAACCTGGCATTTATCTACGAGTTAGCAGTCGACAATTCAGAAGGTATTTTCAGTTAAGGCTGGTGAGCTGGCCAACTGACACTCTTGTCGGCTGAGGATTGTCGACGCTGTCTGTGTGCCATAGCCTCAATCCCATACGGCATCAGTTCCGAAATTCGCTCGATGCTTATTGGCATGTCTTGCAGGATCACGCGGCCAACAACCATCCGGGTGCCGTCCCGCAATCGGACATATTGTTGGCCCATGTCTCCACCAATGTCGACAAACACAACACGGTCAGGATCCGAGGTCTGCCGTTTTCCGAGCCCGTCCTTCACGGACAGGACGCACATGCCCTTGGAGCTTCGGATGGAGGAGAGATCTTTTCCAAACGCCTTCTGAAAGATGCCGTTGAGGCATCGCTGACATCCGTGTGTTGTGTACCCATGTTCGATGAGGGAATCTGGTAGGTGGTACGGCAGCTCCCTGACACATGACATCTGCTCAAGTGGGCAAGAGGGTCTGGACAGGGAAGACGGCAGTGGCGCGCGATCTTTACGCTACCCGGAGTCGGGAGATTGCCAAGACGCAACACCGGGGATAATTGGTCGTGCAGACGGAACAGTATACAGATGGGTCGAGGTAAATTGGGAAGCAGACGTATATCGTGACGTAGTCCTCGGCCATTCACGGGGAAACGGTGGAGTTACTTTTCCCATTTTTGAACCCTTCTCTCAAACCTTCGCTCAAACGTTCTGACCGCCTCCACTAATATTGACACCCACTACGTTACCTTGAGCTTAGACTCTAGAGCTTGTTAGACGTCCCAGTTGCCCTGATAATTATCTAAGAAACCGACAGAACAATGCCGCAAGAACGATTCAAAGTCATCATTATAGGAGGATCTGTCACAGGCCTCACGCTAGCTCACAGCTTGCACCAAATTGGGGCTGATTACACGATCCTGGAGAAACGACCGAAAATTGCGCCACAAGAGGGAGCATCCATTGGGATCCTGCCGAACGGAGCTCGGGTGCTGGATCAACTTGGGCTTTACGATGCCATCGAGCAGGCCACTGCCCCTCTTGGGGCTACGCGGATCCATTTCCCCGACGACTTCCAGTTCAGCAGCCCTTACCCCAAGAAGATGCTTGAAAAGTGCGTGCGAATTCCTTCACTTGCACTGGCTCAGAAACGCACTGACTCAACATGTCACAGTTTTGGATACCCCATTGCCTTTTTGGAAAGGCGGAAACTGCTCGAGATTTTGTTCAACGCCCTGCCCGAGAAGACCAAAGTTCAGGTCAACAAAACAGTATCCGACATCGAGCAATATACAGAGGACGGAAAAGGCGGCATCCGGGTCCGGACCCTCGACGGAGACGTGTATGACGGTGACCTCATCGTCGGGGCCGATGGAGTGCATAGTCGAACTCGGAGCGAAATGTGGCGCATGTCCAGCTCGTTGACGCCAAATAAGATCCCGGTAAGCGAGAGAAACTGTATGCCCTCCTCCTTGTATGCTGCAAAGAGCCCGACTGACGCTGTATCCCAGGTATGTCGGTGGAGTATTCCTGTGTCTTCGGCATTTCCGGGGGAATTTCTGCTCTGAAGGCTGGAGAGCAAGTCATGCGCATCTATAATGGACGAACCTTGGTGGTGATTCCGTCCAAGGACGAGCTTGTCTTCTGGTTCTTGGTACAAAAGCTTGACCGGAAATATAAGTATGGCGATGCCCCTCGCTTCACGTCGGAGGAGGCTGTCACGCAATGCCTGAACTTGGCAGATGCCCCAATTGAGGAAGGCGTCCGATTCGGGGATGTTTGGCAAAAGCGACAGACCTTCAACATGGTCTGTTTGGAGGAGAACCTTTTAAAAACCTGGTCCTTCGGCCGTTTGGTCTGCATCGGCGATAGCATACACAAGGTACGACATCATTGACCCACCACCGAGCTGTCCACCGGATACTGACCGGTAGCCATGTGCTAGATGACTGTCAACCTCGGACAAGGAGCCAACTGCGCCATTGAAGATGTGGCAGTCCTATCCAATCTGCTACGCGACTGCTTGAAGAAGAAAAAGGACTCAAACCCAACAGGCCAGGAGCTCGATACTCTGCTGCGCCGCTTCAACCACATCCACCTCTCGAGAGTTTCACAAATCTGTAGCATGTCAGCGTTGACAGCACGAGTACATGCGCGGGATGGATTTATTCGTAAGGCAATAGGGAGGTATATAATGCCATATTTTGGAGAGCGCTTTGAAGGTCGGCCCTTCAAGATGATTGCGGATGCTGCGGCTCTGGACTTTTTACCCTTGCCGCGGTCCTCGTTTCCAGGCTGGGAAAAGTACAGAAGCAAAGGGAACAAGATTGGATCCTGGGTCGTGGTATTGTACTTTTTGCTATTATTGATCATATTGCAGATGGTGGCGGCTTATAGGCACTGGATTTGAAGAGGAGTCCAATGTCGGACATCGGAACATGTCCCCTGGTTCAAGTCGACAATATTTTATGACATTATATAGACAGTGCCGTGTTTGCCTCCCGCCTCATTCCGGTTCCGTTCCCCATGGGTGATCTAGTGTATTCCAGACATCCAGTGCATATTACATCCAGTCAAGCCGTTCCTCATTTAGCTATTGCAATAATTTCCCCAATCGCATCAGCTCAGAATGGTGACTCTATCTCTACTAGTGAAGTAAATTGCTATTGATTTACATCTTCTTGCACTTGTTGGCCGCAGCCCTCTCCCGTTCGAAACGGCGAACATACCAAAGGCAGATACCATAAGAACCGTCCAATACCAGGAAAATGCAGACAAACCAGATGTAGAGGGGAGAACCCATGAATTCGTGGTTTTCCCTCCAATATCTGTACCGCAAAATATCTTGAGGGACGAGAACAAGGGATCCGAAAAACCGGGAGAACCTGCCAAGCAGATTGAGTCGTCAGTCCTTCCAACTTCATGCAGCCATGGTGGCGCCGGGTTCTTATTGGACCTACCATAGAGAGTATGATGCTCCCCGCGAGTGCCCTCGACTCATCAGTTGACATAACCCCCCAACGCTCAAGAGCAGCTGGCAGCCGTATGCACTCAAAGCCTGGCCCAGAGTGGGCCCGATCTGTTTGGCCAGCGCCAGATGGGCAGACGTCCAGCCAGCGACACAGATGATGAAGATCAGGGGGAGGTTTCTCTGCACCAACGGCGCGTGTGCCCATTCCCTCGGGGCGTTCTTGATGGCAGTATACATGACACCGCAGTTCAGTATCAGTCCTGAGTAGTGAACCCACATCTCCAGGCCGCTACCGAACGGATAGATCAGGGCATAAGTCAATTCCCAGGCGAAATTGCAGCACAGTGGCATCAAAGCCATGCCGTAGGTCTGATCCTGCAGGGACTTGTAGATCATGCCGACATAGTTGGTCGTCCAGCCAACACCCATCAGTAACTTGCAGGCGTCGGCAACCCAGGCGACATCTTGATACTCGGGGGGCGCCCGGGAAACGTCGGCCACGTTCATATTTGCGTAGTGGGTGTGCGGCGTGCTCTCGGCTTCGGATGTAGAAGTCGAAAAAAAAGAACAGTTTCGAATACGGAAAAATGCGTTGAGCCACCGCAACTACCCTGTCCAAACATATACTCGAATGTAGAAAAGCCATGCTTCACTACTTGCTAGCAAGCCTTCTATAGCCTCGGCAAGTTTTCGATGCTATTCGGGGCAATAACCTAGGATGAGATTCACAACGAATCGCATCGTACGACGCATTGGGATTTGTTTCTAGCACCCAATATTGCTGATACTCCGGAATATGATATTGGGTGTGTCAAATCATTGACAGAGTCTTGTGCGCTCATTCGGGAGGATCCGGCCCCAGCTCTACCCCACTGTCGTAGAACTCGAAGTTGATGAAGCCTTGTCCGACTGGCTGAATTCATGGTCCACTCACTCGTAAGATCTCCGGACACCACTCCGGCTCCATTCTACGGTGAGAGTTCCGAACGGCAGCGCCCGGCATCAATACTTTGCGTCGCATCTAGCAAGGGCCAGGGCCCTGAGGTTTAAAGTTCAGATACTCTTCGGCGCCGTTACATCGCGCAAGCATTAATGCAACGCAGCGAGGCTGTGCGATTCAGGCCAAGGGACTCGTCACGGTCCGCGCACGCAATCGAAAGAGCACACCCGAGCGGCGATAGGAGAATCTGCACCCCAAAGAGCAGGCACGAACGAGACCCCTGTACGGAGAGCTTGAAGTGCACTCTGTGCTCGAAGTCCCTCGCAAGTTCTCTTAACTACCTGCACCATCTAGAGGCCCTGATAAGGCACCACACCAAAAAAAAAGTCTTCTCGCCTCGTATAGTTCATCTGTCTGTAGTATTATATTTGCCATTTGTTTCGGCCACATGTCAAGTTTGGCACCCACTGCCAACGGATGGAGGCATGAGATTGCAAAAGGCACGATTAATGAGCAAGTCCCCGCCCGCTCGGGCGTTAAATCATTCAGAGGAGCGGACTCAAATCCCAGACCGTTGGAATCATCTTCTCGTAGACCCTCAACGTCCGGAACTCTCGGCAGGCATCGTTGACGCATACCGGTGGAGAACATATCCCAGTACGGATTACCGCTTGCAGTGTCCTTAGACGGAGAATTACTCCTACATGTGGCATCCTACTCCGTACTTCCTTACCCATGTAGCCTGTAGCCGCATGCGTGTCAATGACTCTATGCACGTAGCCGCGAGAAAATCCGTAGTTCCTACAGTGGATGAAATCAGGGGTGGGCCTGGAAGGCTCGGAACGGCTTCCTAGTGGATAGAGAGTATAGAAAACTTATGCAGCAGGTCTAGATCTAAAAGCTCTCAAGGGCTCTCGGAGGTACGATGCAGTGACACACCCGTCGACTGAAGAGTGGAGTCTTCGGTGAATCCTTGCCCATCTTACAACAGGACATTATACCACTAGGAAATTTTTGAAATGCATGTCGTTAGTGGGTACGTACGGTAGAAAGTCAAGGTGTGGAGTACCCGGTCGTAGGGGTATCACGCGATGGCTGAGAATAGTGGTGAGCGCCGTACGGAGGATCTAATCATACGAATAACGTAACATGTGAAGCCGATGCACAGCGGGGATTACGGTACATTTCGCTCTTGCCAGGAACGCGGTGGAGCGTCTTGGGCTCAGATGAAACAGTGTTGTGTTCGTCCGAGGAATATAACCAACACAATCCTTGTATGGCTCGCGTTTACTTCTGAGATACCGCCGAAGCCGTCTGCTACCTGATATTTCGCAGCATTCAGTACTTTCATACCTAGCCCAAGTGGCAGCAGTTGACCAGGCACAGAGTCCAACCATGGCCGTTAAGAACAATAGGCAGCTGCTTCGACATCTCCTCAGTCTATCCCGATTCAACAAATATAACCCTGTCTTCACTACTTTCGCTGGAGGTAAATATTGCTTGCTAAACCGAGTTGATGCCAGTGCTAAAGGAGCCTGAAAACAGCGTGGTCCGCCTTGCTGGCTGGTGCGGCCGGACTTGATGATCAACGCTCGGCCATCTCGCCTGTCTTTGTCTTTCGACAAACTGCATTATGTTTTCTTGCCGCGTACTTGTTTTGCGGTGCCGGCATGGTTTGGAACGACTGGATTGATCGGGACATCGATGCCAAAGTTTCTCGAACCAAGCACCGTCCCCTGGCAGCGGGCAGGGTCACCACGACTGAGGCCATGTTGTGGATGGTACTGCAGGTGATCATGTCTTGGGGTGTGCTTCACATAATGGTCGATGGAAAGGATGTGTAAGTCATGCCCTCCCAGTTTCTCACTCACCATTGCCATTTTGGGGTCACTGGTCGGTCTGACTTTGGCACCAACAGCTGGAAACATTTGATACCCGTCATGGTGGCCTCAATCCTTTACCCCTTTGGAAAACGACCCATGGCCCAAAAACTTCGTATCTACCCACAATACATACTGGCCTTCACAATCGCCTGGCCCGCCATTCCGGGGCGGGCCGCCATATATGGCCAACACGAGTCCTTTGCCAAGACAGCACGCCAATGCCTTTCCCTCTGCACCATGGTCTACTTCTGGACAATCTACCTGAACACGGCATATAGCTATCAGGATGTGGTCGATGATCAGAAGTTAAACGTGACTTCCTTCTACAACGTCGCAGGAAGGCATACTCACCTATTACTTGTGGTACTTGTCAGCCCGATTCTAGTGTTCTTGCCGCTGTACCTCTTCGAATTCCACTCCACCTGGCTCTGGATAAGTTGGATGGGAGTTTGGACCGCAGCTTTGGCGGCACAGTTGGTTCGATTCGACCCGAAGCAGCCTGCAAGCGGAGGGTCCCTGCACAAGAGCAACTTCATGCTCGGCGTCTGGACGATCATCGCATGCGCAATCGAGGTGTTCCTCCACGAAAATGCCTGACCGTCATTCTTCCTTTCAATTTTGATGATTTTATTAAGATATAATGATATCTTCATTGAGAGTAATTTGTCGAACATAGCAGTATGGGCTGTTGTGTCCGGGTCGGTGCAACGAGGCCAACCAAGGCACGTAAGATAATATACATGGCACCACCTTTGTTGAGGCTTCGCCTCAAGAACAGGATAATTAAAGTCACATAAGGAAAGGACCTGCCAAGGAAGGTGACCACTGGAATACACGATCGACGGATCCCCAACGGAGACATCTTGAGACTTGCCAGTTGCGTGATTCGATTGATCTTGGCGCTGATTGTTTCATGGGACTGTCAACATCTGAGATGCCGTATCATTTGTTTCTACTGATAACCCCAATTGTGGTTTGCAGCATACCGCCTATCTACTCTGCTGTTGGTCGGCAGTCGGACGCGGATGTAGAGGTGGAGTTCGCTCGTACAGGAATTCTACATTCGTACCAACTCCGTCTGATGTTCCATGCCTGAAAGCGAGGTACCAGTCATAAATTACCTGGCCACGACGAATCCGGTACCCCGGTAAACGGGACGCCCGAAAGCATGATATTTCCAACCAGGGCCTCCTACCGCTTACTATGAGACCTGGTAGTGCCGCACATTCAGACATTTCGTACCTGTACAACTGCACGCTGCAATGTGACAGGGGTCCCTAATTAGCAGCGAGGCCGAAGCCTCGGTAACTGCGGACACTTCGCTCCGCAGTTCAAGTAACGTGTCTTCTATTCTAGGATTGAGAGAGTATCGGGTTCGCTTTGAAAAGGGCATCAGTCTTTCGTATGCACCAGTACTAGAACAACAATGCAGCATTTATCTCCAGCAATCTGTTACACAATCTTCCTATTACCGAATCTCACACAATGCCTCAACCATTGTCCCCCGCTTGCTCGCAGGAATTGCCAACCACAGAGAAGGTACATTTGGCAAGTCAAGAAGCTCTCCTGGACTCGATGTCCTTTGCTCAACACGAAGAAGCAAGTCTTTCCTAATTGAACTCTTCTCCAAAAGAATCTGGAGCATTGTTTTCCGTTCTAATATTGGACATTATCGTAGATAATTCGCGCTCCGCTTAGCTATCTTCTTGATCTCCCAGGCAAGGACATAAGAGGCAAGATGATTTCAGCTTTCAACCAGTGGCTCCAGATTCCCGATGAAAAGCTGGACGTCATCAAACGAATCGTTATGCTGCTACACAATGCATCCCTTCTGTATGTAGGCAACGGAAGGCATTGGGTTGCGGTTGCTGATTCCCATCCCCAGACTTGACGATATCCAAGATTCCTCCAAACTCCGTCGTGGACTACCCGTGTCGCACAGCATCTTCGGAATTGCTCAGACCATCAACGCTGCCAACTATGCATTCTTTCTGGCACAGCAAGAGCTTCCTAAGTTGGGAGACCCGCGTGCGTTTGAAATCTTCACCGAAGAATTGCTGAACCTCCACCGCGGACAGGGCATGGACATTTACTGGAGAGATGCGTCCATCTGCCCGACCGAAGAAGAGTATTTCGCCATGGTCTCCAACAAAACAGGGGGCCTCTTCAGGCTGGCAGTCAAGCTGATGCAATTGGCGAGCAAGACTGGCCGGTAGGTGATCGCAGAGATGAGAACAACACAAGGGAATGGGCTGACGCCAAAGCATATTCACCAGAGACTATGTCCCCCTAGTCAACGTGCTGGGAGTCATTTTCCAGATTCGGGACGATTATCTCAACCTGCAGAGTGACGCGTACACTAAAAACAAGGGATTTGGCGAGGACCTGACCGAGGGAAAATTTTCGTACCCTATTATCCACAGCATCCGCTCGAATCCGGGAAACATCCAGCTATCGAGCATTCTGAAGCAGCGAACAACGGACGCCGATGTCAAACTGTTCGCAGTTGGCTACATTGAGTCGACGGGCTCCTTCGAACATTGCCGGCAAAAGCTTGCACAGCTGACGGCCGAGGCGATAGCAGTGATAGAAAACATGAGCGACGATTCATCCGAAAATGTCAAGGTAGTTGACAGCATCTTGGGAATGCTTAGACTTGAGGGTTGCGGGTTACCACAACAAGCGTGTCGGGATTCCTGAGGCAGCTACGCCGACAATGCAGTCGGACATGTATTCGCAGAACATTGAAGCCGGTGAAATCTACAGGAAAATTAGCCAACACTTGTACATGATACCATTGCTTGTAATGTATTTCAGTTTGACTTTGATCGCAGTCCCCTGCATTCCACTGTTGAACTCTTGGCTTCGACGACTCAGGCGGTTACGATGCTAACAGCTATGGCAATCTATGCGGCAGCGTGGAGATGTTCCGTCCGTGTCCGAGAGACGACTCGTGACAATCCCTCACAGCCATCCAAGCAAACACGCTCAAGACCTTGCTACACGCTGTTACAGGCCGTGGTAACGTAGCAGGTCAGGCATGAAGCCATTCTAGGAAATGCATTCGGCTTTCTCATTTGTATTTGCGACAACGAGTTCCACAACTACATGTATGAAGTCATCAGGCAAGGCGAGATCCTTGGCAGAGCGAACAGTGTAGCTGAACTGACTGACCAGTTCCCATGGGGCGATCGGACCGGACTACCCAATCAGCGATTCAGTAAATCACCTTATCTTCAGCATCTGCAGCGTATCCACTCTCCACCAGCTTTTGCTGGACGGAGTAATTACTCCCGTACTGCTGCGGATCCTGCATGTACATGCACGTCAATACATATCGATCGAACGTTGAAGAGGTGGTTGACAACATCCCTGCCCCCGGATATGTGCCTTCGGTAAGTGATGATGCTCCGCTTCACGACGCTTGGGCCGACTGAAGTCCTTGCTACGCCTGTAGTCAGCCCATGTGCCCTTGTCATGTAGACAGGTATTACTCCGTAGACAAGCTGAGCACATGCACCCCCATGTTCACCTGACATTCTGCTGGGGTGAGTTTCGGCTCACGGCATGAGCGCAGTTGATGGTGGAGATCGTTTACTCGTATTCAAGTCAACTCGGCCCCATTGACAAGGGCAATCGTCTCAACTACTTGCCCGCTTGCTATGGAGCACGGAGCAACTACGTAGTACTGCTATCGGCAACTTCGAATCTGCCTCGACACGTGCTAGACAGTCGTCTTAATATTGGAGGTATGAACGGTAATCATGCCACCACATAGTACAAACAAAGCATTGCTCAAAACGCCGCAAGCACCACGTGACAACCGGCTTGTTTCCGCATGTTTCCAAAGGCCGGGTATATAGATACCTGAAGGCGATGGCGAGCTCAGGTTGTCCCTAACTTTGACTTGGACACATAGACAGGCGGCGTTGTTTTCGAGTCTTTTTTGAAATATCTGCAGATCGTTGGCAGAAACTATGCCTGCAGAACCGCCGTCCTTGCTAATCTGCGGTTCGGTAATACCGAAACAACCAGATGTTGCGTATCTGTCCCGCCTCCGCTCCAGTCTCATTCACGACCCATCCCTAGCAGACTTGAGGGATGGAGTCGCAGAACTTCCTGATCTCTGGTCGCTGCTCGTCGAGAAAGAGCCTTCTCTCGACTGTGTTGGTGTAGCACCGTTTTTGCAGAGTTTGGCCGAATGGATGACGCGCAGCAACTCCTCCGCCCTACCAACGGCGGAGCGAACCTCGAGGAACACGCGATTAGCAGTGTTGACGGTCCTTGCCCACATCGTGGAATACATGACCTACTTACAGAGTCACGAGGTGGGGGAGGAAAATGAGCACGCCAGCAGCCTGGAAGGTGTCCGTGACGGAGGCATCCAAGGACTATGTATCGGGCTCCTCTCTGCCATTGCGCTCGCGTGCTCACAAAACAAGACAGAGGTGGCCAGACATGGAGCTATTGCTGTGAGGTTGGCCTTGTGTGTTGGAGCGTTTGTGGATCTTGACGAGACGGAGCAACCAGAACCGACTGTTTGCATCAGTGCGCGCTGGCCGCGGGGCGAGGGTGATGGAGGAGATGGAGCGGCAAGAGGGCATGAGGCGTTCCAGGCCTTGCTTGGCAGCTACCCCCAGGTGCGTGCGTTTAAAGGATGCAGCAAACGCGCATCCCATCCGCAAAACATGGCTAACTTGCGACCAGGCGTACATGGGGGTCCGCATGGACGTCTGCAGCGCGACCATCACAGCACCCAAGGGGATCGCCACGTCCCTGATGCGTCATCTCGACGAAAAGGGCGCCGCGGCCAAGCAGATAGACCTACAAGGCCGCTTCCACCACCCGGGGCACTACGCTGTGTTCCGGAAGCTGGCCGATCTCTGCGTGTCCCTTCCCATGCTCCAGTTTCCCCAACATAGCCGCCCGCTCGTGCCCCTCAGGCGGAATGACGGCGGACAGGTGGTGACGGAGGAGACAACGCTCCACGAGATGGCTCTGCAGTGTATCCTGGTCGAGAAAGCCGACTGGTATACCACGATGACGAGGTCGGTGGCATCCATGGCCCAGGGAGCTGCGGCTTCCCGCGCTGAGAGCAAAGCCCGAGTGCTCGCCTTGGGCCCGGTTGATTGCATTCCTCGGTCTGTCCTCGCAATCTCACCGCTCCAAGTCATCCGTCCCATGGACAACGGAGGGTTGCACCACAGCTACCCTGACGACTCCGTTGCCATAATCGGGGCATCGTGTCGGTTTCCCGGTTCAGAGACCCCACAGCAGTTCTGGGACATGATCCGGGCCAAAAGGACAGAGAGTTCCCTGGGGGATGCAGGCTGCTCCTTCGACAGTGCCTTCTTCCGCAAAGCCCCCCGTGAAGCCGAGTACATGGACCCTCAGCACAGACTCGGTCTCCATCTTGCCCACGAAGCCCTTGAATCGGGTGGGCATTTCAGCCCGTCGTCATCGGCGACGGATGACATAGGCTGCTATGTCGGCATGTCTTCATGTGACTACGACGACAATGTTAATTGTCGGCCCCCAACTGCATTCTCCTTCACGGGCACTGCGCGCGCCTTCGCGAGCGGTCGAATCAGCCACTTCTTCGGCTTAACCGGCCCCTCCATGGTGGTCGACACGGCCTGTTCGTCATCTGCAGTGGCAATCCACACGGCATGCAAGGCCATCCAGACGGGAGAGTGCTCCCTGGCCTTGGCTGGAGGCGTCAACTTGATGACCGCGCAGGCTAGGTCGCATCAAAACCTAGCAGCCGCCTCGTTCCTGAGCCCAACAGGTCAGTGTAGACCCTTTGATGCGGGCGCAGACGGCTACCGACGGGGCGAAGGCGGCGGCTTTGTCCTGTTGAAGAGGCTCTCGTCGGCAGTGGCGGACAATGACTGCATCCTCGGCGTGCTGGCGGCCTCGGCTGTCAACAACAGCAAGGGAAGTCGGTCCATCACACTGCCATCTTCGGAATCACAAAGCCATCTCTACCGGCGCGTACTTCAGACGGCGGGTATGCACCCCCGCCAAGTGTCGTACGTCGAGTCCCATGGCACTGGCACTCAGAAAGGCGATCCTGTCGAGTGCCAAAGCATTCGACAGGTCTTTGGAGGACGCCTTCGGTCGGGATCACCGCCTCTGCGCTTCGGCTCAGTCAAGGGGAACGTGGGCCACAGCGAGGCGGCGTCGGGTCTGGCCGCTCTGGTCAAGGTGCTGCTGATGCTTCAGCATCGCCTCATTCCGCCACAGGCCAACTTCTCGGTGCTGAACCCAGCCATCCCCTCGCTGGAAGAGGCGAATATGGAGATCCCTCGACGCCTGGAGCCTTGGAAAGGGCCCTTTCGAGCGGCGTTGGTCAATAACTACGGCGCATCAGGGACCAATGCGGCCATGATTGTCTGCCAGCCCCCGCCAGCACAATCCGAACGGACCATCATGTCGACGGGCAAGCCTCGTCAGTACCCAATCCTGGTTACTGCCCATTCCGCCGCCAGCCTGCGCCAGTACCGTCGCACCCTCTTACGCTTCATCGAGGCTCAGCACGCTGACCTTGGAGACGCAATGCTTCCGAGTGTCGCTTTTGGCCTTGCTCAACGCCAGAACCACTCCTTTGGCCACCGCACGATGTTCTCGGCGAGCTCGACGGATGAACTGAGAACGTGCCTCCACTCACAAGTCGACGACGACGACGTGAAGCCACGGAAGACACAGGGCAGCCCGAAGCCCGTGGTTCTCCTTTTCGCGGGCCAGACCGGCCGTCGAGTTCGCCTCAGCCACGAGGCCTACCTCGGCTCGATCTTGTTACAGCGTCACCTGGATCGATGTGACCGCACCTTGCAGACCATGGGTCTCCATAGTCTGTTCCCTCGCATATTCGACGCGGACCCCATCGATGACCTAGTCAGTCTTCACTGCACGCTGTTTTCGTTGCAGTACTCGGTTGCCGCATCGTGGATCGATGCTGGTCTGGAGGCCAAGGCGGTAGTTGGCCATAGTCTCGGCCAGCTGACGGCCCTCTGTGTCAGCGGCGTGCTCACCCTGCGCGATGCCTTGAAGCTGGTCTCTGGCCGGGCGTTGCTGATCCAGAGAAAATGGGGCCCGGAACGTGGCTGCATGCTCAGCGTTGATGCGGATGCCGCCACCGTGGAGGCCATCACACGGTCGATGGCAGGGGGTGGCAAGGTCGAAACTGCGTGTAGCAATGCTTCTTCGCACCACGTTGTCGTGGGCACGCAAGTGGCCATCGCCGCGTTCGAGAAAGCCGCTCGCTCCCGCGACGTTTCTGTCAAGCGACTATCCGTCACGCACGGCTTCCATTCGGAACTGGTGGACTGCATCATGCACGAGTACCGCCAGCTTATTCAGGGGCTCGTCTTGCATCCTCCTACCATCCCCATCGAGCCCTGCTCAAAATCCAGCGGCAGCTGGGCCAACATCACGCCCGAGCTGATTGCTCGACAGTCCCGCGAGTGTGTCTACTTTTCCGACGCCATTTCCAGAGTCGAGCAACGGCTGGGCTCCTGTGTCTGGCTTGAGGCCGGATCCGGATCCACTGCCGTCACAATGGCTCGCCGTGCGCTCACGAGCCTCCCCACGCCCGGCAGCTCATCCCATTCCTTTTACTCGGTTCGACTCCACGACTCGGGCCCAATGAATTCTCTCGCCGACACGACTCTCGGTCTCTGGAGCGAGGGTGTCCGAGTACAGTTTTGGCTGTACCATGCCTCCCAGAGACGTTGTTTCGTGCCGTTGGAACTGCCTCCGTACCAATTTGAAAAGTCTCAACACTGGCTACCGATCGTCCAGAGACACAAAGAGTCGGAACGCGATGGCCAGAACCAGCCGACGCAGGAAGCACCGAAATTGGTTTCTCTGGTTGGACCGGATGACACCAATGCACAGACGGTCGAGTTTTCCATCAACCAACACAGCGAGGAATACTCTACTTTCGTACGAGGGAGGACCGTCTTTGGGCAAATTCTAGTACCGGCTTCGGTCTACGTAGAATCGGCTGCTCGCGCCTTTAGTCTTCTTCCGATACAGGCATCATCTTCCGGTCCATCTTCTGCGTCCGTCGAGGTGGGGCAGGTGAAACTGCATGCACCCTTCGGCCTAGATCTGCAAAGACGCCTTCGCTTAACGTTGCGGAAACAGACAAGTTCGAGTTGGGATTTCGTCGTGGAAAGCCACTCGCTCAATGACAACGAATACAAGGCCTTCAAACGCCAAGCATCAGGAACCGTCAGACGGCAGGGACAAGACCATTCCTACCTCGGGCCTCACCGACCGCTGCTTCGCCGTCTGTACGATCGATGTGAGGACATGCGTGAGGATCTCAGTGCCTCGGTTGTGCAGGGCGCGTTCGTGAAGAAGATCTTGGGCCAGGTGGCTGCCTACGACGACAGCTACTTTGGAATTCGATCCATCACATCAAAGGGCCTTGAGGCTGTTGGCGATGTTGCCACGCCTGCCATCGCATCCCGATGCTGTGCGGGAACGATGTTTACCCCACCAGTCTTCGACAATTTCTTCCTTGTAGCAGAACTCCATGCTAGCAGTCTGGGGGATCTTGCAAACGACCACGTATATATCTGCAACGGCTTTGACGCTGTTGTTCCGCAGATCCATCCTGGGGACCCAGCACCAAAGCTCGAAGGTCCTTGGCTAGTCCTTTCAAGCCTGGATCGGGAGAACGGCAAGACTATTGTGTGCGACATATTTGTGTTCAGTGCACGCCACAAGACACTTTCCCTGGCGATTCTGGGTGCAAGACTCACACAGGTTCCTATTCCTTCTTTGCAGAAGGCGCTGGAAGCAATGAACAGCGTCGAGCAAGTCAACAGCAAGACGGCGCTGGGCACTTCGGATCCGAAGCTCCCTGTGGGCACTTGGGATGCCTCATCCACTTCGACAGCAGTCATTGACGATGCTATTGACATGGATTCGCCGAGGATCAGAGGCGATCCACACGCCGACCTCCCCATTGAGCAGATGCGTCAGGAAATCCATTCAGGACTCAGCCCTCGACGTGGTTCTGTTCCCAGCGTCTTTCAGCTCAGTGCAACTGATGATACTGAGGACTCTTCGGGCTCTTCTTCAAAAGAGACTCCATCATCAGCGGGCTTTGATACGCCCAACCACGAGGAGCACAGCACTGCTCTGTTCAACCTGCTTGCGGATCATTTGAACTGTCCCCAAAGAATTTCTCCGGATGAACCCTTGGGGACGTTCGGACTGGACTCGCTAGTTGCGATACAGCTCCAATCGGATATGGAGAAAATGTTTGGACAGAGGTCGAACCTCATCAAGATTGACGAAAACTCAACCTTTTCAGACCTCTGTAGCATGATTCTCCACCATGATCTAGCCGATCAGTTGGGACCCAGCCCGCTACCAGGCACGACCACCAAGAGCAAACAGGACTCAAATGGGCTCGATGAGCAAAGCCACGGTTCTACCGATGTCGTTCCCGTCCTGGGAAGCCCTGCGTTCTTCCACAGGCCAACTACCTTCAGCAATCAGTCAATTCTGGACTTTGGTCATCTCAAGCAAGAGACCAGCTCTTTTGCCCAGAAGACTGGATTTGCTGGCTTCTTCTCTGGAGTGTATCAGAAACAGATGTCCCTGGTGCTGGCATACGTCCTGGAGGCTTTCAGCACCTTGGGATGTGATCTGAAAACCCTGCGAGCCGGGGAGCCTTTGCCTCCTGTTCGCCACTCGCCAAAATACCAAAGGCTGATGTCTCGCTTCCACACGATTTTGGAAGACGCAGGCCTGATCTCTCTCCCTGATGGCCAGTCCCTCCGTCGAACAGCCGCACTCGTACCTCAGGCCAGATCTTCAGCAGACATGTACCGCGAAATCTTGACTGCGTGTCCACGATACCGACCAGATCATGGGCTGCTCAACGTCACCGGCTCCCGCCTTGCAGACTGCCTTTCCGGTCGAGTGGATCCACTGCAGTTGCTCTTCCAGGACGAGGCCTCCGTTCAGCTCCTCGAGGACGTGTACGTCGCCTCCCCTATGTTTGCGACGGGGAACAAGATGCTCGGCGAGTTCCTCCGACGAGTCGCCTCGCATCGTCAGCACCGTGATGGCACCGACAGGCTTCGGATTCTCGAAATTGGGGCGGGCACGGGCGCGACAACACAGACCGTCGTGGATCAGCTGTTGGCATGCAACGTCGACTTCACTTACACATTCACCGACGTTTCCGTCGCACTCGTGGCCAGCGCCAGGAAGAGGTTTAACGCGCGCTACGGCCAGCACAAGCCGCATGTCAATCTGGAATTTACGGCCCTCGACATTGAGAAGTCGCCGCCGGCAAGCATGCCTCAGTCGTACGATCTTGTCATCTCGTCAAACTGCATCCACGCGACTCGGAACCTGCGACGGTCATGCGCTGGCATGGAAAAGCTGCTTCAGAGGGACGGCGGCATGGTGTGCCTTTTGGAGCTGACGCGGCCTCTCGGTTGGCTGGACTGCGTTTTCGGTTTGTTGGATGGCTGGTGGCGGTTCGACGATGGCCGGACGTACGCGCTGGCAGAGGAGCACGTCTGGAAGGCGAGCCTGCTGGATGCAGGCTTCTACCATGTCGACTGGACTGACGACGGCTCGCGAGAATCTCAACAGTTCCGGTTGATCACGGCATGGCGCTGAAACGCGACTACAGATCGAGAAGTTAAGAGACTGTATTATAATGTAATCTTGAGAGTAGGAATACCATTTTATGTACTAAGCTAAGCAGTTGCCTCGCGTATTTAATACTAAGCCCAAGCTATCTGCCGGGGCACTACGTTAGTATTAGAAGAAGCGGTCTTCTGGCGCTGGCAAATTGCGTAGTCCTCAGCCCAGACGTACGCACTGGGCAGGTTCACTGACGCAGTCGGGCTCGGTGTCGCAGAAGCCCAGTCCTGCCGCCCCGTGGCGACGTCGTACACGAAGTGCGCCGTGTCGTGCTGTGCCCGAGGCTCGAGCTCGAGCTCGGTATGGTGGTGGCGATGCCCGCAAGATCCGAGCTCCGCGCCGCGTCCGCTTGGGGGGTGCTTCGCCGCTTCCGGCTGCACAATCAGAACTGTAATAACGGACTGGTGTAAGAATGGTCTCCTCATCTGGCGTGCTTGCTACAGGCTGCTACCAAGGCTCTGGCTCCCATCTGCCCGACAGCGGTGCTTTTGTTCCTGGCAGGCGACATTAGCGGGCAGAAGAGTGCACATCCGGTGAGCCTGCTGCTTATCCGCTCTTGGCAAATGTAACGAAGGCTGCAGCTAGAGGCCTGCAGTTACCTCTGATGGATTGGGCCGCTCTCTATCAAGCTCTTCCGAGGTGATATGCATCTCTTTGCAGTACCGCCTGGGCAACGACCTTCCTCCCGGATCCCCTTCTTGCCAAACACTACCTTTGCAGCTAACTTGTACGATTCAAAATTTGCTAGCGATGGCTATTGATGGACCAGTACTACACAACCTTCGCCCTATCGCATGAAATGCGGTCCACCATACCATGCAAGGTATTGCACTAATCATTGACGGGTGCATCATTGCCGGATTTCTGCAGCCCTGTAATGCTATTTTGGATTCTTCACGGTTGCAATTTTCTCATTCGCACTCATCTTCGCTATTATTATCACATTTCCTTTCTGTCTAATGCTATCCGTATATGAAGGTTTCCAATACTTAATAATGAGAACCCATTATCAGCCTGATCCTTTTGATAAACCATTCTACCTTGTCTTCGGCCGCTCCATCACTTGCCACCAAGAGACCAGTCTAATGAATCCAAGACCTTCGTCGATAGTCGCACTGTTCCTGATCCTATTGAGCTTGGATGATCCGCAGCCGCGGAGCTGGATTTTGCCCCTTAGTTAGCCTTTCTTGCCCAAATCGCAAAGCAGGCACTTCCCTGCCTTCGAACAGAGAACCAAGATGGATTCGGAAGGTCAGGGCATCTCTGGAAACGGCTCGGATATTGGCGTTGTATGGAGATGACGACGTCCTGGATGCATGCCTGCGGGTATACGGAGAGGATGGAGAGGATGGAGAGGATTCTGCCGCCCCGGATGAGGTGGGTCGTCTGCGTCATTCCAACAATAGCTTCTACCCAATCTTTCTTTGCCGCACGGTGCAGGCTACTCTCGCCGACGGACTGCTAGCCCATAGGAACG
>PKSG01000984.1:44703-70715 GCA_002916505.1 Tolypocladium paradoxum | reverse complement strand
GCTGTCGCGGTCCCGCTCCCTGGCCGCCGCCCGCTTACTCAGCCCCGCCGCCGACGCCGCCGCCGCCGCCTCGGCCTGCTCCTTGGCCACCACCACGGCCCGCAATATCTTCAGCTGCTCCGTCACGGCCTTGAGGCTGCTGATGTTGGCCTCGGAGAACTTGACGCCCTTGCGGCACAGCTGCTCCATCTGCTTGAGCGAGTCGTTGGGCACCTTGTCCGGGTCCATGGCGCCCACCCTCTTGTCCAGCTCCACCAGCTCGCCGAGGCTGTCGTTTTCCGCGTTGACGCCCGCCACGATGTCCGCCATCTGGCTCTTGCACGACTCCCAGATCTGCGCCTCCTCGCCGTGCGAGCTGTTGCCGTTGTTGCGGTTCGACCCGCGGCCGCTGCGGTTGCGCTGCGACATGCTGCCGCCCGTGCTTGTGTTATTGCTGTTATTAATCGTGTTGTTGAAGCTGCCGCTGCCGCTGCCGCTGCCCGGCTGGGGCGTCTCCGGGCCTCCCCTTCGGGGTGACGTCTGCTGGAAATAGGGGCCCAGCTCCTCCCGGAGGTTGTCGAGCTCGCTGCGGCGCTGCCTCTTCTTGTCAGCCATGCTGTCCTCCTGCTCGTCCCTTTTCGATGCCCAAGAAAAAACAAATCAGACCAAAAAGCACTCGACGCAAGAAGGGGGAGAGGGGGACGCTTCGCTCAACGACGACGAATGGAGCTCGCGGACAACAGCACCGGGCGAGACGTACATATTGGGCGACGTCGTCGGGAGAGGCAGTCAGCCCAGCGGCGTTGCTCCTGCGCGCAATGCTCTTGCAATGTGATATATCAATGCCGCACGCAGGAAGGCGGCGTTCACCGGACGGACGAGAGGGGTTCGATTCGAGCAAGACGCGCCGTGGCAGGAGGAGGGAGGAACAAGGAAAGAATACACCAGCAGCAAAGAATTCAACCCATTTTATACCCCCTGCGATGGAAGGAGGGCAGGATAGCCTTTGAAGCTTCGGCTGGAGCGCGATGCCCGGATGGATGTGGTCGCAAGAGAGAGTTCGCGGGCGCAGGTGAGGCTCACGGGGTGGTCGGTGGAGCATCAGTACGTACAAGTGGCCCGTGCGTCGCGGCAGAATCGGGCGGTGAGCCTGCCGCGCCGGGCTCCCTCGACTTAATGTGAACTCTGCGAATTGGGAGATGCGATCCTTCACGGCCCCGAGGAGCGACTTGTGATGAACATCGAGAAATAAGGCTCATCTGTGAATATGGCACGGCAACCATCACTCGAAGCAACTTCTAGGGATGGCTGGGGGACACGGGAGTAGTGGAGAAGCTGCAGGTAGCCCGGCCACCAGGAAGGTCGAAAGAGGTCTCGCCCAGGCACTGGCGTCCACCCGTAGTCGAAGGCAGGGAGGCTGGGGATGCTTCTCACGCTCTTGAGCTCAGTATAGATATACCGTTGTCGAGAACCAAAATACTCCGTCGCTACAAGATGCCCCTGGATCCTGTCTTGTTCCAGCAGGACAAGGCGAGCCAGGCGACTCCATAAAGTTTGAATGACGGCGTGGTCTGGTTTTAGCTTGTCGGCCAGGCGAGGCTTGGACGAACAAACCTTGTACCTCCTCCTCATCACGACCGATACCAAGCGGGCATTGACCAAGATTTGGTGAAAACGCATGTTCCCAGCGTCCGGGAGCTCCGTGTCGGAAGACGTCGAGCGCATGGCACTTGATGGAATTCCGTCAGTCGGCCTGATGCTGGAGCGGAGCAGCCTTTGGACACTCACGCCGGAAGGACAATAAGTCGCCATGCCGAAGGAAGCGGTCACTAGGTTCTATGGGTCTGGGGTTGGCCGTCAGTACCAAGTCGCATAGTGCCCAATGGGAAGGCGGAGATATACACGGGTTGCATCGATATAGCCATTGTGATTACCGTATTACCTATTTAGTGGCGTCTCAGTCGTTGTAGCTCTTGCCGCGTTTGAATCCCCAGCCAGATGCCAGCACACATGTATATATGCACGCATCAAAGATCTTGAAGCCGTCAACATTCGACGCGTCAGGTCACAGCCTCTGCTTGCTCGACGCGTCCACCTCGCAAAACGCCTTGAAAGTCGTAAACTCGTCGTCCTCCCCCACCGCCGCCTCCAGCACGCACTCGGCCGTCGAGCCCACAAAGAAGATGTATCCCTCCTTGACCTCGTGGCTCGTCGCGCCCACCGATATCTTCCCCTTGCCGCTGGTGCACAGCACGATGCTCGGCCCCTCGAGCGGCTCAAACGTCGCCTTGGCGCCCTGGCCGCGCAGCAGCGTGCGCACCACGGCGAACTCGTCGATGGGCGGGTCGTAGAGCACCACGGCGGACCCCGCGCAGTAGGCGGTGCGGTTGAGCGTCGCGTAGGGGTACTCGGTCGGCGCCATCTTCTGCTCGTCGATGGGCGCGTAGTTGTACGTCAGCATGTCGACGAGCGTCGCCACGTCCTTGAACTTGGGCGTCAGGCCCGCGCGCACCACGTTGTCCGACGCCGCCATGCACTCGACGATGTCGCCCGACACGTACGCGTGGATGTCGTCGGCCACGAGGAACAGCGCCTCGCCGGGCTGCAGCGTCACGAAGTTGAGGAAGAAGAGCACGAAGAGGCCAACGTCGTCGCCAAACTGCCCGTTGAGGCGCTCTACCAGCTCCGCCAGCACCGCGCCCGTCGTGGAGGGCACGCCGCCGCCCGCAAACTTGCCGCCCTCGGACCGGGCCAGCGCGACCAGCTGTGGAACCTCCCTGGCGACGTCCTCGGCCGACGACGACATGAGGCCCGCAAACGCCCGCTTCAGCGCCTGCTTCTTGTCGTCGCTGACGCCGCCGTCGCCGCCGTCGCTGGCCGCCGCGGCAAACTGCCTGGCGTTGTCCTCGCCGACCAGCCGCCGCAGCGGCGGCACCGTCTCGAGAAAATGGGCCACCTCGGCGAGCGGGCGGAAGCCGCACAGCCCCTCAAAGGGCGTAATGGCAATGGCCATCTCGGGCTTGTGGTTGTCGTCGGGGTAGTTCTTGGGGTCTCTCGCGTGCAGCTGCTCGGCGAGGGCCTTGTTGGGGTGCGCCTGGATGGACAGCGCCTTGTTGATGGACAGCACCTTGAAGAGGAAAGGCAGCCGGTCGCCGAAGCGGGCGGAGACGGCCTGCGAGAGGAGGGCCTTGTTGTCGGCGAAGAGGTCGAGGAGCGAGCGGCCCGTGGCTAGGTCCTTGGACGGGTTGGAGGGATGGCTGCCCATCCAGAGCTGCCAGACGGAGTGTGAGCACCCGTCCTCCACCGAAGAGTTGAAGCAGCAACGGTTCATACCTCGGCGTAGGGCTTGTCGGCCTGAATCGACAGCTCCTCCGAAGGCGTCGCTGCCGCGAAGCGCGCGGCCGCCGAGTCAGTCCCCTTTTTGCCCCATTCGTACGAGTTGACGCCGCACCGGAGACGCAGCAGCGGGACCTGCATTATGGGTGTACGGAGCTGCAATTCGCGAGCGAGAGAGAGTGCAGTATGTTGAGGACGATGGGGATGGGGATGGTGATGTTGGCGAGGAGCCCCGCCATCGACAGCTCACCGCCGCTGCGAAGTACATAGGTACGGATACTTATTAGCACCTAATTACTCCGTACCCTCCACCCACCCGCAACGGAGGAACCGTATTGGGTAGAATATAATACTTCGTCGTATAATATACTGCGTCCTAGGTAGTGATACACAATCCACCCAGCGGGCATCCGTGGCCTCGTCTCCTCCAACCACCGCGCCGCCGATACTCAGCTCATTTACTTGGAGAGAGACGTTGTAGTTTTCGCAAATAAACTCATGCCGCCTGGTCCTCCTCTCAGGTACTATACATGTCTCCACATCTCTCCTCAAACGGAACACAACCTACCAACCAACCCTCCGCAAGCAACAACACCAACAAACCCATCGCCCAACCTCACCGACATTCAACAGCCTCGCTCTGCTCTCCCTCCACCACCACCACCACACGATATGCCGCCACCCGCCGCTGCATCCCCCGGCCAGCGCCATCACACGGCGACGTGGCCGTCTGTAGCAGCCTGTCGCCTCCCGTGCAACCCGTGCCGTGCCGTGCCGTGCCGCGCTCTGTTCCAGACGTCACGCGTCCTCGACACTGTCAGCGCTCTCGGTGTGTGGCATGTACTTTCATCCGGTATAGACCAACCCGGCTCCGCAGATCTCACATGGACCGTTGAGGGTGCCCAAAGAACGGCTCTCGTGCTTCTCGCCACAGCAAACTCTCCGTTATCGATTCCTCAAGCCAAGCTATGCCTCCCTGCAGACATGTACAGAGCCGGAGCCTTCCTCTCCAGTGCGATTTGCATTCATCCGTGGCATTCGTTTTACATGACTTCAATAAGCCGCTCAGACATCATGTCTCTTGCCGTATATCCACATCAGCAACACAGCACACTCGAGTTTCGAGTGAAGGGGAAAAAAAATCCAGATAATAGTGTCGTCTTCAACAACCCGCGTAACGGGCATCCCAAATTAAATTAAAATCTCCCCTTGAAAATGCAACAGTCGCCGTGCAATGTCAGCCACCCTGTAACCATACACATGTCCTCTATTCATCCACCTCCCTCCCTCCCCAATGCCATACTCTGCCCCGGCAAACCCTTGGTCTCGCACATCGGCTCCCGGGCTGCACCGCACGATACCACCCATCGGAACGGACACGCGAGGTGGCGACGCTGCGGATGACCACCCGTCCCACGTGTTGGCAGATGAGGCTCCCGCCCCTTGCAGACCGCCGCCGTCGCCCTCACGGATGCTACCCAACCGTGCAGGTGGCGCTGCTGCCGTGCAAACGTCACTGGCCCAGCCAACGGGCCAGTCCAGACACCGCCCCTGGCCAGGGACCTGTGTGAGTGTCCCGGCAGACCGAGGCAGGTCCGCGACAAGGCTGAGGCAGACCAAGATTATCCAGGCGTGACATGAATCAAAAGGCAAACACACTCAATAGACCTGACGGTGCGCCACGGCTCACCGCAAATTCGCCCTCAGCCGCTGGCTCGTATCCAGGACTGGATGGGGGCGTGGCGTCAAACCCGCGTCTTGGCCGGAGGCTTGTGGTCCCCCGTGCTGGCCTCGACGGCGGATGTGACTAAATCTCCCGCCACAGTATACGGGTCATGTTGTTGTCCGTGCCTTTGAAACGGATACGGATGGCTACTGCTCGACGTCAAGCTTCCCGGGCCGGGCTGGGAGGTGCGGTTGAAGCCAGCGTCCGAGTAGCGGTAGGATGCCTCGCAGCCCGACACAGGCCGCAGCGAGCTCTCGGACCCCGAAAGAAGACCATCCGACGACGAAGACGCGTACAGGTCGCTGTGGCGGTTCAGCTGTGCGGCGACCGAGTGGCCACTGTACGACAGTTGCGAGCTCTCGTAGCTGTGATAGTTGCTCGGCACGTCCACGATGGAGCTCGACGAAGACGAGTCCCCAGTCGAATGCTGAGAGCTCTTTCTGTAGTCCGACGCGGCGCTGTCGGTGCGGTAGGACGGCGGTCCGGAGCTGGGCAACGCTCGAGTCGCAGTCAGCCTCTCCGTGCTGCCACTCAACGAGCTGGAGAAGCCCGGGCCCAAGCTCTGGTACGGCAGCGATCCCGTCTCCGTGTTTGGGGACTGGCGAGCCGCCGCGACCGGGGCTGCCGGTACGTTGGCATATCCGTAGGCCGCCTGCGCGTCCAGGTACAAGACTCCATTCGGCTTCGTCGTCGGTGCGTTCGAGGCCAGGCGATACGGACCCGCCACATACGGGTGGTGCTCGGGAACGGACGGAAACGACGGCTGGCAAAGTGTGTAATCCACGCTCGAGTCCTCGGCATACCCGCTGCTCCACTCGGCCGGAGCATAGTACTGTTTGCCGCCGTACGCGCTGGCCGGGCCCCCGCGGCTGGGCAGAGTGTGGCTCTCGGAAAGGCCCATGGCGTCGTGGTAGGCATTCACAGGTACGCCGAGGGCCGATGGCACAGAGGATCCGCGAGCCTGGACAAGGCGCGAGATGTCGACGTTGTAAGAAAAAGAGTTGCCCTTTACCTGTGAGACTTCCGTCGACGACACCTGCGGAGCGAGTTAGCACGACCTGTCCGTCCCCGTCAAGGGGAGGGGAGCCGGGTGCTCAGTCTTACCCGGAGGAACTGGCATGGTTCAAAGGCGGCATTCTTGCAGTTTGTGCAGGGCTGGTTGTTGCCAGCGTCGCCGCTGCATCGAATCTTCCTCTTGCGGCAGCGGCCACACTGTTTGCTCGTCAGTTCCGCCATCCCACAATGGGCAGCAGAGCTCGTGTAGCTGGCATCCGTCAGAGGCAAGGTAGGCACTTACCGCAACGGCGATCCTCTTTCTCTGAGACGACGTGTCGTCGACTCCTCCGTTCCGCTCGGCCATGATGTTGCAGCTCGGCTCGTGGTGCGGGTGCTCAACCGCCTTGCGCTCCACGTACGATGGGAGGTAGGGAGTGCGGAAGGAAGAGTATCGCCTAGCCGCGCTCGGGGGGAAGCAGGTTGTGGTGACCATGGTCTGGCCGAGTCGAGCAGTGAATTACAGCTGCTGGGTTGGGCGTTTGCAGGTGATGTGGAGAACGCCAACACAAGTGACTGTGCTGTTACCGAGGAGATGCAGACCCGTTCACTCCGTGATTCGGCATGGGGCTTTAGTACTTGTATCAGTCGTTTGCTGCTGTCCCGGACGCCAGTAAGCTCCCGTCTGGCAGGTGACAGGTGCAATGTGTGCGATGCTTTGGTCTCTTCTCCGACGTTGTGTCCGCCTCGAGGTTGCAGAACAGAGATGAAATGAACTTGTCGTCGGCCAATGGCCATGTCCGACGTGTCAAGCTGGGAAGAGACGAGCAAGAGCTCGAGGCGTCTGGATCACGCCGAGGAGACGGGCAGGGGGAAATATCAGGAGAGAGGAGCGGACGCCGAGCAGCAGCCTGTAGCTCCATCATGCTGTACTTGGTCCGTACGACTTGTGGCCTTTGCGTTGGTTGCAGTTCAGGCCGATGCTGGCTTGTTTGCAGACCCCGGCCGCCGCAAATGCATCTCAGGGCTCCCGTCTGCCGTCCTCCCCAGCCAGGCCACCAAAGGAGAGCAATTTGCGCTCGCACTTGCTGCTGCCAGGTACACGGCAGATGTCACTGCCAATTGCTCGCCTCCCCAGCCCCGGCCCCGGCCCCCATGGGCCATCATGATTCCGCCGTCTGGAGAGGTGGGGGCAGGCAGATGCAGACGGCGATTGCGGGGACGCGTAGCTGTCCTCCGGCCTCCCCGTTGGAGGGGACGGACGAGAGAGCCCGGATGCTTGCAGGCGTGAAGGGGTTGGCGCATGGCATCCAGGCATCCCAGGTGCAGGCAAGACAAGGGTCCCAGACAAGGCTTGGCCGTTCGATCGGGTGAGGCTTAACGACGCTGGCCAATCTGATAAGGCTCTGCTGGTCTCAGACCTTTTGAGACTGCACTGCACCCATGAACACCGCCACATGCGAGTGAGGCAGAGTAAGCCGTCCCCGTACCTCCGGTTCGCAGCCAACGAACGGCTCACGGGTACCTTGTCTGAACTGTATCGTCCGGGTCATCTGGCACATAGGAGAACACCAAAACACCCATGACTTCCTGTCCTCTCTCCACTTTGAACTCTGGCGGGTACACGCCTCATCCCGCATCGCCACTCGCACGCGACACCGCATCGATCGTGTAGATGGTCTGTTGTACGCAGAGGCGCCCCATTGTTCCCGTGAATCTGCCCCAGCTCTTCTGCCTGGAGTCATCGTGGATGGTGGTGGAGTTGAAGACCAGAGCACAGGGCTGGTACAAGAGTGCGGCCCTGGAACGTCAATGTGTTCCTCAACTCCGCAGTGGCCAGCGTAGAGCAAACCCCAAGGCTGTCAGACACATGTGTCCATGGTATGTAAAACGCTCATGGGGTGCAGTAGATGAATATCGTCGCACAGGGGTGCAGCGCAAGCATCATGGCGTCAGCCACCGGCCCTGAGGTCGACGCCAGCCCTCAACAGGCGCGGCGCAACAACGAGCCCGCTCGTCAAGCGATGCTGCAAAACGCTGTTCCCCTTCCGCTGATCTCTCGTGTAACCATCGCGCAGAGGTACTGGTGTCATGGGGAGAGAGAGAACAAGTGGGTGCGGCGCACAGCGACCAACGCCGGACGCCCCGGCATCAGTAAACGAAGATGGGAGGTCACCGCGCTGCCTCGTTTGCATTCGTGGCGGCGCTCTGGTTGCCAAACAGTCAGTGCAAGCCTGCAAGGTTGACGATGAGGCACGTGCAGCTTACGCAAACGGCTGGAGATTTGCTTTTTCGCCGTTGAAGATCCCGCAGTGCCGTGGTTCTGGAACAGCCATTCACAGGCTTCCCAGGCGACAGGCATAATCCCATTACCAGCCAGGCATGCAGATCATGGCATCCGGGACGGGCGACGATGGGACCCTGCTCGGGACGTAACCGGTTACAGCCAGTAAAGCAGCCGCAAACACGAACGGAGCTGCAGCAGCAGCAGCATGACGCCGGGGGGCTTCAACCCTTGTGAGCTCGTCATGGGCTGTGCTCTGCTAGCCAGGCATCTCTTTGTTCGGCATGAGGCTGCTCGCGGTGCTAAATCCGGCGTACAAGGGGACTTGGCGAGGCCTCCCAGGCAGGCGCCACACGAGATGCGTGACCGTCCGTGAACCGCAGACTTCGACAACAACGCCTCCGAGATCCCTGTCATACGGCGGAGCCGGGCCGTGCAGGGCTGGCAGCCCGCACTCTGCGGTGAGTAGACCAGGCGTTTGGCCCTCGTGTAGCAAGAGTGAAGCTGCGATTCGATTCGGCGCCACAGTTGCGGCAGAGCAGCAGGTGGTTGCTGCAGAACGCAATTTGGTGGCGAGTACTTCGTACAGTGCTGCGAGGGTACGAAGCGCCCAAGCATGGAGTCGCGAGGTTCACCGAGCCGTGCATAATTTTAGCAACCCTGAGGCCAAAGACATTGATGTCGAGCAGGGCCCCAACTGCCGATATTGGCTGCAGGCCAAGCAGATAAGCGTGCTGCGGCCGGATTGTACTGGGCGTACCATCTGAAGGTGAGATGAGGCCATGCAGACTAGAGGGGGCTTGACTGGGCTGGTTGTTGCCAAGTTGTAGCCCAACGTTGAACCACCCATGAGAGCAGGCGGGTCGTATATCGACGCAGCCTTGTCCGCTCCAGCATGCCAACGTCTAGGCTGCCAACGTTGGGCTTTGATCTTCCTTTCGAGGCTTGCTGTGCTTCCGTTTGTTCTTCCAGGCGGTGAACATACATAAGCCACAGAAGCTCAGACTCTCAGACGACCTGTGGCTCCTCCTAGACGCACACGGCACGGCATTCAGGCTGCTTGTTTGCTGTGGAGCGTTGAGAATATCCCTCAGCTAGCAAAAGCATGTCGCCATGTTCATATCCTCAGGATCACAGGGGAAGTGGCGGCCTCGCAACTGTCTCGCCCGCCGACGCACGCAGGCCATGGCGCTGGTCCAGCCCATGAGCCTTGCACCCCAGATCGTATTCCGGGTCTTGTTGGTGGGAACGTCGAGTGTACCGAACGGTCCTTGACCATGGATCATACTGTCGCTGAGAAGCCAGCGACAAGGCCTCAACGATATCTGGTAGTCTCCACTGGCGAACTGGCGCGGAGATTTTCTCGTCTGTCCGCCACAGACATCAAGATGTGCTTGCTGGATCCGTACCACTCCGACTGCGCACTCAGCCGAAGTGCAACGTTTGCCGTACTAGCGATTGGGTCACCCATCAGGGCTGCCGGGACCACATCTCGATACCCCTGTGTCAAAGCATTCGCGGCGACGCTGTAGGGAGCTGACGTCCCGTGCCGCTCATCAATGAGGCTTGGGCGGTTGTATCTGTCGGTGAGGTGACAGACTCCCATCCAAGGACAATACGGGGAGGGTCGACGCCATATGCCGCAAGGGCCCATCCGGCGCTGAACAGAGGTGCACAGAGCCTCGTGGCCTGTCCCTGGCAGGCGGGTGATGGCCCCTCCACCGTCGGCACATCTGGCTTCGATCCGTTCGAGGCCGGCGGTTGCAGCAGTGATACACGCGACAGCTCGCAAGCGAGGATTGTCTTAAGCCTCTTACGCGACTCGGCCTTGTGTAACGAGCCCACTGTCTGGGTCTCCCCAGCATGCGAGCACTGTCGGCTGTCCAGGGCCACCCAGATCGCCGACAGCAATCCTCGTGGCACTAAAAGGGGCATCAGTTGCTGCGGCTCTTCCGACACGGCTATCATCGTCCAGTGAATACTCTTCATGTTCCCACCGCGTACATTGACGTCGGGAAGAAGCAGCGCCAATCGCTCCCAGGCCAACGGTGCGACCCGCCCGGATCAGCGGCAACGTTGAATCCCGAGTCCACCGCCGCGGCTTGTCGAGGGGACATATGGTCGCGGCCATCCGCGTCAGGCCCATGGCGTACAGAATA
This sequence comes from Tolypocladium paradoxum, assembly GCA_002916505.1. Lineage (NCBI taxonomy): Eukaryota > Fungi > Ascomycota > Sordariomycetes > Hypocreales > Ophiocordycipitaceae > Tolypocladium > Tolypocladium paradoxum. The sequence continues at coordinate 60,238 of PKSG01000984.1, read as the reverse complement.
CCGAATCGGCAGTGCCTCTTGACCAGAGGAGGCGCCAATCAGCCGAGATGGTGCGTGGTGGAAGAGCAGTCGCCAACAGTGCCAGAGGTATCCAGCCGAGAGGATGCGTGGTGGCACCATCGGCCCCCTTACAGGTAGCAGCGCATGACGCCAGACAGCTGGCAGCTTTCCCTTGGCAGGAATGTGCTCAGAACACGGCGTCAGAGCTGAGACACCTGTCGTGCGATGAAACTCACGACTGACTTCTCAGGTGAAATATTGTATGAGTGAGGCGATGCGCGCCCATGTGCCGGTTGTCGTACAGTCCAGAGAGCACCGAGGGGCCGCGTCAAGTCGTCAGTCACGTCAAGGACTCAAGTTGGCGATCAAGGCTCGAAACGCTATTCTTGCCGCCTGCGGTGCAGCAACCAGCGTTGTAATCATTATCACCTCCTCGGGCGGTAGGAGTCGTCGCGGCGCCTGTCACGCTCGCGGTCGCGGTAGCGGTCTCGATCCCTGCGATCCCAATCCCTCCTGTCGCCGCGCCGATCACCGCTCCCCTTCGAATGGTATCTATCACTACTCCTGTTCCTCCATCGCGGGCTTCGGCTTCGACTTCGACTCGCGGCGTATCTCCGCTCGCCTGAATCTCGGTCGCCGTTTGTCGGCGGTCCATCGTCTCTTCGTCGGTCGCCGGCGCCGCCACGCTCATGCCGTCCTCTCATCTCCTCCTCGCCGTAGACCATGCCGTATCTGTCGCCCGTACTCCTCTCGCCCACAGCCCTGTACTGCCGCCGCTTCTCCAGCTCATCCACGCCGCCCCAGCCTCCCCGAGAGGCCTTGGCCCTGCGCTTGGTATTTGCGTCCTTTCTCCACACGTCGCTGAGCTTGCTGACGCTCTGTGAAAAGTCGACGTGGATCCGCCGGTCGTCGATGAGGACACCTTGCATCTTGAAGTACGCCGCCTCGCAGGATGCCTTGTCCTCATATTCGATGAATGCATACTGTAGACTGTCGCCCGTCTTCTGATCTCGAATCACTTCGCAGCTGAGAATCTTGCCAAATCGTCCAAAGATGAGTTCGAGGTCCTCGTCCGCCGTGACCGGGTTCAGCTTGCACGCGAAGAGCACGTTCTCGGGTGGCTTGACCTCGGCGAACGGCAAGTCTCCCATCATCTCCAGCGTCAACGCCTGGGCTTGAGCCTCTCTGTCTCGCCGCCGGCGCTCCAGCTCTTCTTCGTCGACACCATCATCGTCGTGCAGTGCTGCTTCGTCGGCAATTCGTACAGTCTTTAGCTGCTCGTCGGTAGGAGCTGGGCTCGAGCTGGGCTCCCTCAACCCTGCAGGGTCAGGATATGGGTCATCCAGTATCACCGTGTGCTTGATTCGAATGTCGACCAGAGGATAGCCCTTGTCGTCCACAATGGCCTCGTTGATCTTCTCCAAGGCATCAAAGCCCTCGACAACCTTGCCAAAGATGGCGGCTTTGCCATCCAGAAAGTCCGGCTCCTCGCCGAGTGTGATGATGAACTGAGAGGCTGCAACGCGGATGTCTACGTCGGACGCGAGTGGAGCCGTAGCCATGCTCACTGTGCCCCGTTCGAGGTGCTTCAGCTTGGGGTGGAAGAAGGCAGGGAATGTTCGGAGGGAGGGGTTCCCAGAGGCATGCCCCCATATCGAGGAGCCGCCATCGGAGTCTTTGGAGAGCGGGCCGAGGGGGTCGCCGGTCTGGAACGAAAAGTTCTTTTGGACGGAGTGGACGGGCGAGAAGTTGTAGTATTTGACCTTGCAGAGTTTCAAGAAGCTGCATGCTGCGTTAGTTGGGTGTCTCAATGCAGCAGCATCGAGGAAGGGCGTACTTTTCGCACAGCTTGGGCGCATGGTCGACCAAGAGGTCAATGACAATGTCGCCGACGCTGGTCTCGAGGAGGACCGACATGGCGAATGGCGCAGGATGTGCGCTGGAATCTAATCCAGTTGAATGCAATTACTGAGGAGTTTGCATGGCAGCTCGGGGAGAGAATGGGAGAATCCTGAGTGCTGCAGTTGGAGTTTGACGTTGTGCAGGCTGTCTGCTGTAAGTCGAAGCTTCCTCAAGAACGCACGGCTGGAGTGACGAAGCGGCGGGTGCATCCGAGAATCAGCCGCTCGATCTTCTTCCGGCCTCCAGATCACGTGATAAGCTCACCTCCAGCCGCGGATCGCTCCAAGGGTCTGTGCCAAGCCCAGTCTTGCCAAGGCTCGAGTCTGGAGTCTGGAGCAATACGCAGCATCACATTCCTACCGACTCAAGCACGCACTCTCCGTCAACCCAAACACATCGCAGCAGCGCGGCCGGGCGTGAAAGCCTGACTGATCTCTCAATTGCCAGTCAACTATACCCTGTACTCCTTCGAGTAACAGGTACCTAGGTGAATCGAACCCAGTCCTCCTGCCGTGGGTGCCACTGCTGCATGAGCAGGCACAAGACATGCAGTAAATCAAGTACAAGAATACGACGAACCGAGTCGTCCACTGCGAAGAAAATGCCCATGTCGCTTTTGTCCTTGGTCCTGTTCCCCAAAGCTCGATGCCGCAGCTATCTCGCATGAAACCGCTCCCAAACGCCAAATGGCCACGCAAGAATTAGTATTAAGGATAATGTGCTTGTTGATGATGGTCATCATCCGATGCAAGGAGAACTCCTTCTCCGGCGCCCTGATCGGAGCTCCTTTTCCGTCTCCAGCAGCCTCGCCTGTGTCCACATGCGCATCGAGTTGTCGCCGCGGACCGCGTCGCAGTTGAGCAGCTCCGTCAGCGCGCGCTTGATGCTCTCGTTGACATCGAACAGGCGCTGCTCCTCGGCGGAGATTTCGTGCAGCGTCTCCTCGTCGACAATGGTGTCGAGGGCGTCGGCGCCGCGGTGAGAGTCGTTCCAGCCGCTGCACCGCGCCTGTGCTCTCGAGTGGTGCCGCTCACTGCTTCGGGTCTTGGGCGATGACGACGTGTAGGACGAGGTGCTCGAGGAACGAGTGGAGATGCTACTCGCAGAGTGCTTGCGGGGGCGGATCTGCTGGAGGTGGTTGGAGAGCTCTTCGTGCTGCTCCTGGAGAAGCATGTACTTTTCCATGGCAAAGTCGTAGTTGTGCGCCTTGGTCTCGGAGGCCATTGTGACTGGTTGGGATGAGGGATACGTTCCGGGTAGATGAAGGGCGTGGGATCGAGGTATAAGCGTCGGCTGTAATAGCAAGACCATCTGATGGCCTGGGGCGTCTTTGTTACCGGTGAAAGGCGAGGCGTGCTGCGTTGTGTTGCAGGTGGCTGCACCTCCAATGCACAGAGGCGGTCATTCAATTGCCGTTCCGAGGCACGGAACCGCCGCAGGCTTGCTTCGTTGTGCGGTTGCGCGACGGTTTGAGGGAGCGTCGCACGGACGGGCCAGGGGTTCTCCCCAGGTGCTCTCCCCGGGCGGGGATAACAAGGGCACGGATAAGGCTAGCTTTCGTCTGGACGTGTTGCGACCGCGTGCGTGCGAGCAGTGTCGGGTCGGTCAAAGAGTGTTTGCTGCCGTGGTGAAACGAAGAATGTTGCGATGGGTTGCGCGGGTTCAGGAGACGTCGAGTAACCAGGCGGACGGGCGGGCGGGCGGATGGGCTCGAGGCGGGTAATTAGCTAGGGGCGGTGACGAGATTGGCGACTTGTAGCGCGTGTCAGCGACGGGTGCTGGCTGGACAGACGATAGATAGTCTGGCAGTGTCGGCAATGGTTTGGTATGAATTGGGATGAACCGAGGAGCTGAGCGGCAGAGGTGGGAGGGAAAGTCGGCATGATATGAGAGCTCGCGCGTCCTGGGTTGGGCCTGAAGAGGTAGGGAGGGTTCTGGGAGCTCACGACGAGGTCATGGTCCAATAGCGGGGCTCGGGCAGCGGCTTCTGGTGGCGACGAGGGCAGCAATTACCAAGTGGCACCGGACAATACGAAGGAGGCCAGGAATCGAGCGGCGGCAGCCAGTCAAGAGGAGGGCGCTGCCACACGTTGGGGCGGCGCTGGCGGTGGTGGTGCACACGTCAACGGCTCAGTTGGTCTCGCAGCCCGGAGGTGGCCGCCGGTGAGGAGTTGGACTCCGTCGGCCGTCAGGCTCGCCACTGCTGCAGCATGCATGGAGGCCGACGCAGCGCCAACGCACGCGCCCGCGCTGTGTGGACTCGTGGTGGTGTGTCGTGGTGGGCGTCGTGGTGGGCGTCGTGGTGGGCGCCAGCTGCAACGGGACTGGGCCTGGTCTAGAACTGGGCCGCGAAGGCTTGAGCGCGATCGAGGGCGTCTTGACCGACTGCACGTCGCGCAGAGCAGCGTGCAGGGCGGGCAGGTCACAGGCTGGAGGAGCTGCAGGCGTGGGGATGGGGCCAGGGGAGAGGCGACAATGCAGCGGTGCCTGGTGGGTACGGAGGAGGTACGGTAGGAAACAGGTGTTACTGTACTTCTACCAGGGAATCGACAGACAGTCTGCAGGCAATCGGCGATATCCCCGACGGCGTACGCCAGGCGGAGGCCCGAATGGAGATGCAGGGACGGGCGCTGCAGCGGGGCCGGGGCCTTCTGGACGAAGTGAGGAATATATTATGGCCCGCTCAGGCGGGGGCATTGGAGATGCCAGTTGGTTGATTGTTATCGCGGTGGGAGATAAGGTACCTAGGGATAGCGGGATCCAATTGACAGGGGCGATAGGAGACGCACGCTGCATTCCAGCCCGGAGCTTATCATCCACAGCGGACCAGTCGCTGTGGCGTCTTGATGCCGCCATACTCTCCCAACGGGGCATGTTTGCGAGCGATCCAACCGACTGCCGGGATGCGCCAGCATCAGAGTGCAGGGCTCCAAACTTGGATCGAGCAGCCGGCTCTGAAGAAGTCAATCGACGTGGCGAGATGACGCTGTTCGCCCCATGGCCGTTTCACCTACCGTCGTAAACCACCCTACGAGTACTCGTAGCTCGCATCAGCCCCTCGCATCAGCCCAGCGGCGCATCAGCCCAGCGACAATCATCGGGTTGCCACCCCTCGCCTCCCCGTTGGTGGTTTGTCTCGTCCTAAGCCGGATTCCTCACAAGCTCATGCAAACCGGGATCCCCGCCAACGCCATCCCAGGCTGGCGGGACCAACAGCCCGCTGAAACGCCCACAGCCCACGCGCCCGCGACGCAGCCATCGCCAATGATCGGACGGATCTGGAAGATGGTGGGTGACCTCATGGTGCCACCAGGCGTGTTCCTTTGCTGGACCACTGACCTGGCAATCGGTGACGTTTTTTCCTCAGGCAAACCTTCGAGAGTTGTTCCTGGTCATGGCTTTGATACCCTGCAGATTCGAATAGCAACCTGGTCGTTGTAAAATGGCCCTTCTTGCTGGTCTCGAGGCGGCACGGCAAACTGCACGTCTCCAACGTCAAGCCTACTCTTCTGGCATGCGTCCAAAAATGCCTGAAACGTCTGCTCGTTCCGCTGCGTCGCCGAAATGTACATCTCGACTCTGGGGTACAGCCTAAAGAGGTCGGCGAGCGTGCCGACGAGCGCCGGGACCACGCTCCGGTCGTAGGTAATGTCCGCTCCGACGACAACGTCCACCGGCTGGCCGCCGTTCCAGCGCTCCTCCTCCGTCCCGACCAGAGCGTGGCCCCATTTGACGTCCATGGGGCTGATGCCTGACGAGTCCTGCAGGTGGTTGAGGAAGAAGTTGTCGGCGAGGTTGTTGACGACATCGTCGGAGCCGTCCGAGGCAAGGGCGTGCGCCGAGGCCAGGTGCTTGGCGCACAAGATGGACAGGTATCCCGTGCCGGCCCCGAGCTCCAAGATGTGCTTGCCCGCAACGACGGACGGGTTCAGGCAGAGGTACTGGCCCAGGTGGAGAGCTGCCTCCCAGGTCCGGAGGCCCGTGGTGCCGGCCGCCGAGATGAGCGACCGGCTCTCCAGCAGCGTGACCCCAGGCTGGTTCACGACGGTCGCATCGTGGCCAGGGCTCTGTTCACGAGCCAGCAGCGAGAGATGGTAAGTCACGTAGTACCTTTGCTGCACCGACGTGGCTTCCGGCGGCAGCGGCGTGCAGAGGAGCACGGAGAGGGTGGACATGAGGCCATCAGACACCGCCTACGAGGGTCAGAGGCGACCATTAAAGCACATGCCTACTACGAACACTCACATGCTCGTCCCAGTCGTCAATGGCGGTCTCGATGCGGGACACTAGCTCCTTGAGGGTCCTGACGCGATATCTCTCTGGGGGCCCATACTGGACGGCATCATCGGCGAAAAGCCTCGAGTACACGGCATCCTGCACATCTGCCAGCTTGAGGACTTCGCCTGGGGGAAAGTCCAGATGCGGCTCCAGCTGGAGATATTGGTGGCAGAACCGATCCACGTGCTGCATCCACGGACGAGCCATCCCGAGACCAGGTGCAGCGCCAGTTCTGCTGATTTGATTCAGTCATTTGATGCCAAGATTGACCGGAGTGAAAGCAATTTTCCGAACATGTCCCGCACGTGGTGCACGTGACTAGCCCACGAGAAGATCATGTGAGGGGTGACCGCAGCCCCACCCCACTTTCAACGCACACACGTGCACGCATTTTTGTTAGGGTTGGACCCAGCCTAAGCGACACGGGCTCGGAATTTTCGCTCCTGGTCAGCATTTGCGGCTTCATCCACGACTCCGTGAGCAACGCCAACCCGCCCAGTCTCTCCCTCCGTCAACACCCACAGAGGCACCATCACCACACGACACCATGGCGGACAACGACAGCCCCGTTACCCTGCGAACCCGCAAGTTCATCCGCAACCCTCTGCTGGGCCGCAAGCAGATGGTGGTGTGAGTGCAGCCCGCCCCGTGCAGTGCCGTCGCCGGTCCTGCGTCGCCGGCCCCGTCAGCGCCCTCGTCGTCGACCGCCATCGCGAAGCTGCCGCCAGCGTAACGTGCATCTCGAAGAAATAGCGCTCGTCGACTTTCTTGCTGTCTGTCAGCGGGAAGACGGCGGGCGGGCGGGCGGCGGCTTTGGCGATCGATCGAGGAGAGACTGGCGGGCAGGCGGCACAGGACGGCGGGAACGATTGGATCAACGAATGAGTGCTGACTTGCGCGCAGTGATATCCTCCACCCCAGCCGGGCCAACATCTCCAAGGAGGAGCTCCGCGAGAAGCTGGGCGGCCTGTACAAGGCCCAGAAGGATCAGGTCCAGGTCTTTGGCCTGCGCACCCAGTTCGGTGGCGGCAAGACGACGGGCTTCGCCCTCATCTACGACTCCCCCGAGGCCATGAAGAAGTTTGAGCCCAACTACCGCCTGGTCCGCGTCGCCATGGCCACCAAGGCCGAGCGCGCCAGCAGACAGCAGCGTACGTTCTCTGCCCGTTGACGGTTGTCACATGGGAGCGGTGAATGGCGGTACTGACACGCACTACAGGCAAGCAGCGCAAGAACCGACAAAAGACGCTGCGCGGCACGGCAAAGGTCAAGGGTGCCAAGGCGAAGAAGGACAAATAAGCGGGGAGATTTCCGTCGTCGTTGTAAATTCCGGGGGTCGGTATGGAGCTTTGGGTTTGGGCATTCTGCTAACCTGCGAGTGCTGGCACGCTGTCGGCATGGGGGCCTCGTCGACGAATCGTCTCTGGCAGCGACTGGGGGCGCGAGGGTCTACCTTCAATACACTAGCATGAAATCAACGGTGTTTGGGATTCGGCCACATTGACTGGGCATTCACGGGACGTTTTGCTTGTGGTGAAGTGCTGTTTCATGTGTTCAACGACGACGCCGACCAGCAGCTGGGTATCAAATGGGACTCCGACTCCGACTCCTTGTGGCATACCCGTCCGCCCATCCAAGCCGCAAACTCCCGTCAGATGAGCGCTCCCCCGTCCAGACCTAACAATGCAGCCGACAAACGGACATGATATCCCATCAACCTCGTCACATCATGCCCAGCGCAAACACACCCGCCAGGCACGCCACGGCGGCGGCCACGGCGCCCGTCCCGAGCCTCAGCACGGCGCCGCCGTCGGCCGCCTTGGGCTCCTTGACGAGGGGCACGTGCCAGCCGCAGTGGGCGCTGCCGGCGACGGTGTTGCACGTGTAGTACGTCTCCTGGCGGTAGCCCTGGCTGGCGAGGCGTTCGTCCTGGTCGGGGGGCGGCGTGGCGACGGGGATGTAGGGGGGAGGGCCGTCGTCGCCGCCGTCTGTCTGCAGGGGCTGGGGCCCGGGTCCTCGAGTCTCCTGGTCGGGGCCCTCCTCGTGGGCGACGACGCCGGGCAGGCTGCCGCAGGGCCCGGACCGGGCGCAGGACGACGGGGCCGGGGCCGTGGGCGTGGCGTCTGGGCCGGGCGCGGCGCGGGCGAGGCCGCAGAGGAGCAGCAGCGCGGGGAACAGGGTGAGCGAGCGGGCCATGTTGCGAATATCAAATCAGATGTGCGTCTGCGTCTGCGTCTGCGGCGACGGCACAGCACACCCGCCTTTATACACCTCTACCGCCGCCCAGCAGCGGCGCCGCCAGACAAAGGCACGGCCGGCAAGCCCCAGCTGCCGGTCAAAGGAAGCGCGTGTTCGGCCGGCGTGCGGCGCATCGGGCGTGTACTGCGCGGGCCGTGGTGGCGGGAGACAAAGACGAGGAGCGGCGGAGCGAGGAGCGGTAAAGGAGAGGAGGAGAAGAGAAGAGAAGAGAAAAGGAGCCGTCGTGGAAGAGCGCTGCTGCCGGCGGATGGGTAGGCGGCTTACACGGATGCCGGACGAGGTGCTCACATGTCCCCCGCCACCCTCCATGGCGTCCACCTCGTCACCAGTCGCCCACGACGCCCATTCACGCATCACACGCCTCGTGCGGTAGTAGTCCACCGCCCTTCTCCTGCTTTGCCTCACCCCGAAGCCAGTCCTCCGTCCCTCCCTTCCCCTCGGCCCAGTCTCACCGCACCCCCACCGGCCGCGGCCCCACCCGGGGTGTAGGGTAGGGCTGTCGCAGATGCACCGACACGCTGTCGTGGTGCCGCTCCAGCGCAGCGCATGGAGCCATCTATCTGGTAGTTAGGTACCTTATGCTCTGGCGTCGGGTGTCTCATGCCAAGCTGGCCGTGTCTGGCGATTTGCCGTGCGAGCCGCGACGCGGATGTGGGTGCCGCTGCATGGCCGACGAGGGCCATTCGTTTCAACGGCGCATGTCGGCCAACCAGCGCACCACCACCAAGCCACCAGCCGTCACGACTCGCAGAGCGACACCGACCAGTGAGTGCGTGGCGGCCTTCAGTGAGCACACGGTACTTCGTACATTGTTCTATATCATGTACATGCCAAGTCCAGCCCAACGCCGATGCCATGTGTATCCGTACCGGCCCCCAACGCTCAAGACGCCTTGCCGTGCAACGACTGAGCCGCAACGCCATGCGTGATACATCCTCGTGCTCTCCCGCTTCACTCGCCGTCATCGCCCCCCTCGGCTTGCTGTTCATCTTGACCAGCAGCATCAGCACCAGCCGCCCGCAGGACCCTCGGCTCCATCATCTCCCCCCACGCCACCACCCTCTGCCCGTCATCCTCGCCCTCCTCCCCGTCCGAGTCGGGCACCTCAAACTTGTCGTACACGCGCTCCCCCGTCCGCTCGTCGTACGTCTTGTCCCTGTTCTCGCGGTCCCGCACCGCCAGTAGCACGCGCAGCTTCGCCTCGTCGCTGCCGGCCAGCACCAGCCCCGTCTTCTGCGCCATCTCGGGCTGCCATCTGGTGGCCTTGGACATTTCCATCTGCTTCCACGTGATGACCATGCCCTCCTTTGCCGCGCCCGCCTCCAGCTTGGCGAGGCTGGTCACGTCGGCAGGCAGGGCCGGGAGAATCTCCGCGACTTCGACTCGGCTGGCAGCTGGAGGCAGAGTGGCCTGCGCGGAGCCGCCGTCAGAGTCCGGCACTGCCGTGTTCGAAGCAGCCGCGTCCTCCGTGCCGTCCGTCACCATCCGTCCGAAAGGGTTGACCCCCCCAGACTGCCGCCGCTTCGCCTGTCCATGGTCCCCATCCTCGTACACCCCAGAGTCGTCATAGTACTCTTCGTAAAACTCTTGCGAGTTGCGCTTCCGCTTGCCCTTGGACTTGTACTGCTGCTGCGGGTCCCAGCGCTGTTCAAACGGAAAGGGAGGCTCGCTCAGGACAACGCCCTCCTGGCAGCATTCCACGGCGCGGTACGTGACCCTCTGCCTCCACTCCTCTGGGTCCGTGTCCATCGCAGAGCGCTCCTCGCCAGCGCCCTCGCCTTCCGTGAGCCGGGCGTTGTGTAGCGGTCGAACGTCCTTCATCAGCCCCTGCTTGATCTTGTCCTCGTCGGCCTTTGTCTTGGGGGTCCTGAGCCCCAGAGCACCAAAGAGCAGTCTCCGGCCGGCGCCCATGTCGACGCGGGAGCGACGCTGTTCAGAGGCCTTGGAGCCGATCTTCTCTTGGGCCTCTTCGGCAGCACCATCCACCCTGGCGCCCTGGTCGTTCTGGCCATTTTCTTCAGTGTTTGAACCCTGGGAAATTGCCCGTAAAAGCCGTTCCTTGCGCTCCAAGAGTGCGTCGGCGGAGTCCTCGTTTCTGGGCTCTGCATGCTCTCGAAGAACTTGTCTATGCAGTGCGTTGAGTCTCCGTCTCCGGGCATTGCGCTTTTGGGTCTGGGTCAAGCCCATCGCTGAGCCAAAGCCCTTGTTTGAACCCCGAGCATTGCCTTGACCACCATGGCGGTGGGCATTTTGGGTGGACGGATTGCCGACGGGGGCACCATTCTCGTCCGAGTCGCTCGAGTCGCTCGAGTCGGAGTCGGAGTCGGCATCGCTGTCGTCGCTGCTGCTGTCGTCGCTGCTGTCGTCGCCGCTGTCACCGTCGCTCCTTTCATCGCGCTCGCTCTGATGGCTAGAGCCGTCGCCACCGCTCCAGCCAGAGGATGATGTATCATCAGAGTCGCTAGACTCGTCGTTGCTGTACCCATCGGTGGGTGGGCTAGACTGGGCTCGCCTGTGGCTGGGACCGCTGCCTTCGTCTGAGCTCTCGCTGGCCGACTCGGCATCGCTGGGGCCGTCGGCGCTCTCGACAACTTGGATGAGTGGTCTCGCGGGGCCATTCGCCTGCTGCAAGGTGTCCCCTCCCGCACCTCCTGAAATGAAAGATTCGCCGATACCCAGGAGTCCCATCAATGTCTTGTCTAGCGTCTCGTCGTAGCTTAGAGCGGGGTCGCCGTACATTTGAAGCGCCCGGTACGCCTCGTGGAGATCCTTGCGCTGTCGAAGGTACTCCGCCTCGACAGTTGCAGTGGGCATCAAGGGAAACGCTGCTTGTAGAGCCGCGATGCAGTCCTGTGAGCCGAGATTCAGGTTGGTGTTTGAGACTGCATCCTGGCCAGGGCCGCCGAGAGACGCAGTTTCTGCATCATCGGCGAGCGGATCATGACCGATAGCCCGGTTGTCGGCAAGCAACAGTCTCACTTCCTCGTCAATGTCCGCGACGCCATCCCCCATTTCTTCTTCGTCCGTTCCGGCATCGTCGCTGTCCTCGCTGTCTGCTTCCTCGGAATCGACACAATATTCGTCTTCAAATGCGGCTGTGTCGGCTTCGACCGTGGCATGCGCATCGTCGTCTGTCAAGGAGTATTCACCATCATTACCCGGCTCTGGGCCCTCCAAAAGTAGCTGTTCTTGGGCCTCATCCCTCTCGACTTCCCTGTCGGTGTCATTGTACTCGTATTCGCGAGAGGCACGGGGCCGCTTGCGCGGCGGCAGCTCGAGTGCTGGCCGATCTCGCGGGGTTCGCAGCCACGGCCTGCCGAAGGCGAGCCCATCGACGAGGTGCTTGCCGTCGGCGGAGATCTGGTGACGCCCATTAAGCCGTCGCCGCCTGAGATCTTCGCCCTGAAGGCACCGGACGCTGTAGCTGCTTGTTGGTCTCGAATTGCGCACGGGAGGGCTGTTCACGCGGGCAGGGGGCACACATACAGGACTTGGTCTTCGTCTTTGAGTATCTGCGCGACCTGCTGAAAGTGCAGGCACTCGTAGCTCCCGCCCTTGCCGTCCGACAGCTCGACGACGTAGTCCTCGAGGCCCCATTCGCCACCCTCGAGGGGTACGACGTCGTTGATCTGGGCGACGAGCTTGGAGACGGTCAGGTCGTGAGAGCGCGCGCAGGGCCAGACGAGCTTGACCTCGGGGACGCCGTTGCGCTGGATCGACACGCGCAGGCGGAGGGGATCCGGCGACGACATGGTGGGCGGCAGGTTGCTAGAGACGCATGGCTTGTGGTATGCGTGATGTCGGTCGAGTGCGAGTGTCGAGAACGAGAATGTCTTGTGCGAGAATGCCGCATGTACGGAAAACGAGGCCAGAGGCACAGACGGAAGAGAAGGGAGGAAGACAAAGTGAGGGAGCGACGAAGAATGGGCAGAGGTAAGGTCTTGGGCTTCGATGCAGGTGCCTGCCTACAGCCTACAGGTGCGTCACGAGAAAATTCAAGGTGGGTCCAGGACCCATTGGTGGTCGCTCACCGAAGTCACCGCTCACCGAAGTCACCGCTCACCGAGGTCACCGCTCACCGAAGTCGCTCCGCTGGGTTGCTCGTCGCTGCACCGCGTCACCAAGAGCCCTCCATTTCGCTGTTGACTGTATTTTCGAGCCTCGCGGCTGGTATATGTCGTTGCGCCCATGTGCAAATGTCCGTCCCACGCTCGTTGAAATCCCACCCGCAACTCTTGAACCCACAGCGCCGCCCAAGTCAGCCCAAACTCCGTCCAGTGCAATTGCCCGCCTCGAAATGTCATGGCCAGCCGGCCGCGTGACGCGTCCACGGCTACGGCCCGGCCATATCCAACATGTGTCCCATCTTTTCAATCTGAGGGCCCATTGTTAGCGCGGGACACGAATGGCATGTGTGAGAGCAGCTTGCCTTTGTCTTCAGGTACCCTTCCACCTCCTGGCTGCGGAAGCCGCCCCTGCCCTTCCACGACAGCGGCACCATGGCCACCCGCTCCGTGACGACAATCTCCCTGTTGGGGCCCTCGATGGCGCGGATCTTGTCCGGGTTGTTGGTCAGCAGCCGCACGTCCCGCTGGCCCAGGTCCATGAGCATCGCCGTGGCGAGGCCGTAGCTCCTCGCGTCGGCGGGGTGCCGCAGCAGCAGGTTCGCCTCGACCGTGTCCGAGCCCAGGTCCTGCAGGTTGTACGCCTTGAGCTTCTCCCCCAGGCCGATGCCGCGGCCCTCCTGCCGCAGGTAGATGATGATGCCGCCGCTCTTGTTGCCCGGGAGCCCCATCAGCCGGGCGGCCTCGTCCAGCTGCTCGCCGCAGTCGCACCGCGCCGACCAGGCCGTCTCTCCCGTGTAGCACTCCGAGTGAATCCGCACCAGCGGCGGCTCTGCCGATTGGGGCTGCCCCTCGTCTTGTGCGTCCTCGCCCGTGGCCACGCCGCTGGCCGTCCGTCCTGGGTATAGCCGTCCGGTGTACGCGCCCCTGATCATGCGGTCCATCTCCGTCTCGCCCTCGCGGGGGGCATCCAGGCTCGTGCTCCGGATGTGCTTGCCAAACACAATCGCAAGGTGCTCCTTGCTGTCGACGTTGTTGGTGTACAGGTGCAGGAACATCTCGGTGCCCGCCACCGTGGGGATGCGCGCGCGGACGATGCATTGCACCTCGGGCAGCGTCTCGAGCAGCCGCGGCCTCTTGTTGCCGCACCCGCCCGAGGGGATGGAGCTGTCGACGGGCACGCCGCGCGGCCCGGCCGTCGTCGGCGTCTGCGTCCCCGGCGTCTGGGGGGGCGTGAAGGCGGGCGAGAGGAGGGACGGCGGCGGGGCCTGCGTCGCGTGCGAGGCCTGCGGGTGGCCCGGCGACAGCGACAGCTCGTCTACCTGCTGGTGGCCATGGGGAGCCGCATGGCTGCTGCCGGCGGCGTCGACGGCTGCCGTTCGCGGGGAGTAAAAGGACGGAAGCTGGCTCGAGTCGCCGAGGTCGGACGGACGGTCCGAGGGCATCTTGGAGCGGGGAGCCTCAGTCGGTCGGGTGGTGCGGTGTCGAGCTCACTGCGTATTCGTAGGCCTCGGTCGCATCGATGGAATGGGACTCGAGGTGGTGATCTGACGGTTTATGCAGGGAAATGCCGTCGTGAAACGGCAGCTAGCCGAGCATTGGTTGCCATTAGTCAGTGGCTGCCGATGCGGGAGGAGTGCGGGTGGAAGCCTTGGAACCTCGGCGAATTGCGGGGGACTGGCGGGGCATCTGCGTTGTCATGGATTGGAAAGCGACGAGCCGACGACCGACGACGGCATCGTCATCGTCGTCATGTCATGCAGGTGTATCCCTCGTTCCGCGGGGGCGATCAAAAGCCGCAGAGAATTGCATGCATGGCACGGAGCATTTTGTTTTGGCGATTACGCCCTGCGTTGATTGTAGCGGCGCAGCCCCTTTCCTCACGTTTCACATGTCTACAGGTGAGCCGGCGGCTTACAACTTCATTGACAAGGACCATACACGGCAATACTCTTTGCCAGCGCCATGATTGATCTCGACTCGACTGATTATTGATGTCTTCCTTGGGGTGTAGATGTTATCGTGCCGACACGTTTGAACCAGTTGCGTCACATGAATACAGCAGTACATGGGAGCAGTGTTGCATCACGTGAGAGACATGATGGGACTTGATGAGAGGGTAAAGTCCAGGTCAACTGGTCTATTCCAAATGAAATCTATCCAAGATGTTCATCTACCCTCTATATCCGATTCAATATCTATAGCCCTTACTTAGCCACGTACTTGAGGCCAGTGCCGTACTGAATGTTGATGACCTCCCCGCCGGTGGGAGTGTGGGAGTCGCCCAGGGTGTGAGGGCAGCTGGGCTGGTTGCTCACGCTGAGGTCGAGCGAGCACACCTCGTCCCAGCCGTACTTGCACTGGGGGTCCTGGATGTTGATGAGCTCCAAGTTCTGGCCGACCCAGCTGCCGCTGTCTGCCATGCAGGCCGCGGCGAAGCCCATGCTGTTGGACGCCGACAGGGGCAGCTTGCCGTCAGACAGCAGGTCCGCGCACTCGCAGGCGTCGACGAACTCGTACTCCATGTCGACGCCGCCGCCCTGGTGCGGGTCGGCGGTGGCGCTCTGGCCGTAGACGAGCTGGTTCCAGGCGTCGTAGGAGATGTCGTGGGCACCGGCCGAGGAGTCGATCTTCAGCACGTGCAGGCTGTTGGCGCCGTTGGTGAGCTTGACGCAGATGTTGTTGCAGTCGACGGCGCCGGGCCAGTAGGCGACGCGGTTGGTGTTGATCTTGCAGCCGAGCACGCCGACGGACGACGAGTACTGCTCGTGGGGGGTGACGCTGACGGTCGTGCCGCGGCGGGCCGGCACGGCGGCGACGACGGCCGAGGCGGCAAGGACGGTGCTGACGGTGAAGAGCATGGTTGCGGTGGTTGTTGTTTGTAAAAGGATGGACTTGTTGTAGTTGGAGGTCTGTATATCAAGGAGTGACAGACAATGTATAGTATTGACAAGGAATGTGTCTTGTAGCGGTAGCTCTCAAGATAATCAAGGGAGTGAATAGAATGTGTGTAGACTGTGTTTGCCAGAACC
>PKSG01000984.1:670-44606 GCA_002916505.1 Tolypocladium paradoxum | reverse complement strand
GGGGGGGGGCTTTTATACCCGTCTGGCCATCCTCATCGCGCCGATGGCCTCGCATGGCCTCGCATGGCCTCACATCCCCTCCCATCCACCACGATTAGCGGAGCACGTACGAGTAAGCCCCGTTGCAGAGACCTACACCACGATGAGCGGAGCACGTACGAGTAAGCCTCGCTGCAGAGACTTACACGAAAGAGGGAGGCGGAAGAGGGACGCCGATGCTGTTCCCCAGAAGAACTGGGGCCGGCGACTGACTCTCACGACTCGATCCGATTCGAGACGGCGAGGGAGTGAAAAGATTGCGCGTTACGACGCACGCACGCCCTCCCATGTGCCAGGCTCCTCCCCCCTCCCCCACAGCCATCTGTCATCGGAGGCCCGCCGAGATGCCAGACTGGGACATGGCTCCGTCTCGTCGAACGATGGCCACAAGAGGATAACCAAGCAACAGGGGCCTCTGGTCTCGACTGAGTCGTCTAGGCCGAGGGTGGCTTAGGCCCAGGGACGGCGCCAGGCCATGCCCAGCCAAGACACGGCGCCAGCACGACCGTGCGTACGAGTACCGCAGCGCCGGCTACGATGCGCTGCAGGGCGGCCCCGTAGGATCTGGCATTGCAGACATTTCCTTTGCGGAAAGTCGGCGGGCGGGACATGGACGACGGCGTCACTGCTTTGAGTCGTCAGCACGGCGTCTCGCGCATGTCTGTCGTGGCCCGGGGACAAGTGCCGAGAACGGCAATACATAATATTACACACGCTTGTTCGGTCCCTCGGGGAACACTGGCGCCTCATTCGATAAAAGAAAGTTTGGAAAAAGTCGCACACTTGCTTATTAACAATGCGTGAATAAACTGCGATGTCAAGACGCCTGCCCACCTTGACTCAGGAAGCGGTGTATTCCTCGACTCAGGAACCGGTATATTCCTCAACGGTCAAGGCGAAGGAAAACGGGGGATGGTTGGTGGAGCGGTTCGTTGGTGGAGCAGCAGAACGTGCCGTGGTGTTTAGGTTTCGAACCATCGCTGATGCACGTGGAGCCCGCAACCTGAGGCCACGCAACCGCCTGCGCTGTGGCCGGCGACTGGCACGCTGGGCTTCGGTAGCCTCAGGCACGCCCCTGTGGCTGCGACTCCCGAGCGCCCTGAGAGGCTCACGGCCTCGGGGGCGTCTTGGTTGAGGGCATTGCCTCGGTTAGGGGGTGGCCGTGAGGTACGAGTGCCTCTGGGCATTGCGCAGTGGAAGCGCTCACGAATCAGTACCTTACTCGTAGCAGTCCGCCCGAAGCCACGCCCCAGGAACGAAAAGTTAGATGCGGGTGCGAGAGGACGGGAGTCGTCGGCTGCTGCAGGCCCTGCAGGCGGCTCAGGGACTGCCGAAATTCCGTCAATCAGACCCCTGCGAGTTGTGCGATGCTGCTGGCACCTCCGCATGCTGTACGAGTATGTGTGCATGCATGCAGTCAGTCAGCCGCGACCCCGATGCTGTGCCATCGTTCTGGGCTCCCTCATCGCTCTCTTCTTCCCCCACCCCGCTGTCACTCTGCGGGACGTCGACGTAATCCATGCAGCAGCCACTGGAAGAGTCAGGACACAGCGTCATCTAGCTAGAAAGAGTAGAGGAAACATAGTGCATGTGATCTATTCATCCTCTGCCACGCTAGTATTACTACCGTGATCTGTTCAGTCCACTTCATGGGAGTATTGCATGCCGGATGTACGACAGGCGTCTATGCCTCACGGGTGCTGGTGAGACGAGGGCAGTTCTGTCGATTCAATCAGGCTAGCCGCAGCCCAAGTTCGAGCAACCGGTTCTCGGGTATTGTATTCCTTGCTGGTTGCTCCACCTTTGAATGCTATGGGTGACATGGTTCAAAGTGAAATGGCCAGTGCAACTATAGCTCCATCTTCCATATGACACAAAATCTTGGACGTCGAGGTTACATGAACTATCTCTGATTAAGGCGATTCATTCCCTTAGTTGCTGATACACTCGTGGCTTGGCCTCTGCATCATCGAGATAAATCGTAAACCCATCGTCATGGTTCTGCCTATACGAGTATCCTGATTGTCCAAACTGCCAGTAAATATGTGGCATCCTTGTCTCTACATGAATCCGCTGCCGTTGTAGGCCCAGGCGTCAGATTCCCGGTTGAAGCCGCCCTCGCCGCCCCAGGTAACGAGGCGGTGCGGCTCAAGTCCCTTAATACATGCGCTCATCTCTTGGATCCACTCATATGGAAGCTCCGGGCTGCAGTTGCCACTACGCGGGAGGTTGCGAGTCTGTTTGGCGCCGCATCGAGGTTCATAGCCAGCTCCCACGCCATGATTGTGGATGAAGTCCTATCGCAAGTCATCATAGACTCCTTCATATAGCTCTTGAAAGCTGTCTTGATCTTGGGGAGTCGATAGGACAAATTGGCTGCACTAGAATTTGTCGAGTACAAGCAAATAGCGCTTCTCAGATCGACGTGATATTTTCCACCGAGGGTAACTGTGTAAACGTCCACGCCTCCGTATTCAGCCCAATTGTTAGTCAGGGTGACAGTCAACTTCATGCTAACTTTGGACGTCGCATCGACCACCTTGTCAAAGGTGTAACGCCAATCTCTCATATACCGGTCTCCCATGCCTGGAAGTAAACGCCTGTCTCGCCGGCGCCCTCTCCCCCAAATTTGGGAAGACCATTTGAATCGGTGGTGAATTCCTGTCGCTGAAGGCCAGGAACGGAACACGTTGAGTCCTGCCCTTTTAGCTGCTCTGAGCCCTTTGCCAAGTTCTGTGTGGGTTTGCTTAGGGGTCAGCACGTAAGGAAGTCAGTTCAGGTGGTGAGGCAGACATAACCCCCTTGAAAGGAGGTAATAGGCGTTAGAGCCAGCAAAGTAAAAGTCTTTCCCGTTCAGTTGGAATCTTTTCCCTTTAAATGTTACAAAGCTTTTTGGGACCTGTTTTGTGACATGGGGGTACGGCGCGGCAAGCCAATCAAGTAAACTAAACGTCAGTTCCATTTCCGAATTGACTTGCTGGCCATGTGATTTAAACGATTATAATTCCAACTATTAAATTTCGTTATTTAGAAATGATCAAGTAAGGCATTATGCGATTGCAAGGCCAGCCACTAGAGCGACCAGCCCAGGAAAGCCAACTGAGATGACATTTGCAGCACTTGACTGGGACGGAGAGGCTCTGGAAGAAGACGTTGAGCTCGGGGCGCCATTGCTCGCAGTGCTTGTGCTCGCAGTGCTGGTGCTGGATGGCGCGTTGGAGTCGGGTTTGATAACGGCATCAAGGCTGGGCGAAATTAGTGAACCAGATTTAAACCACAAGCCTACCATTGAGCTTGCTGTCCAAGTAAAACTCACATATGAATCAGGCCGTTGTTGGTCAAGACATTCGCCTCAATGACCTTGGCATTGTTGAAATAGATATCATCGTCCATGATTCGAACACGCACTTTGGTGTTATTGAAGGTGCCCAGAACCATTCCATCTTCTAGGTAATTTGTGTAGGTCACTTCCTTCAAAGTATGGTGACTGGTTGGGTAGCAATAAGTCAGTCGCCGCGATAAAATATACGAAATAGACTCCATGACTTACAGAAGGGCTCCTGTCAGATCAATCTTAGATAACGCCTCTTGAGGGTTTCCTGCCTCCCGAAAAGCTGAAGTTGAGGGAGCAAGACAAGTGACATTGGGTGTCGTGTCGAGAGTAGGATACAATCCCGTCTTGTTCAGTGCGGCATCTAAGCCAGAAAGGATATCTTTACTTGACCGAATTGTAACTGAACATGGCTTGGGGGGAATAAGGACACTGCAAATAATTCGAGTGAGTTTTCAAGCATGGTCGACAGCAGGGGTCAAACCGACGTACCTGTCAATGATCTGGAACGAATTAACCTTGTTCGGTCCCCACGCCCCGTCAACTGCCCTCATCAGGGCGTCTTGACCCAATCCAGCTCTCAACATCACCGTGGGGCTCGTGGACTGCCTCCTCATCCGGCTTGAGCTGTTGCTGCTCGAGGCAAACAAAATCTGACCTGTGGCGCCATTTCCAAATTCCCGCATTAACTCCGGTCCGGCAGTTCGATTGTTGTATTTCTCCTCCTGCAGTAATGTGGGTATAGCCATTCCCCTGTCATCATCAAAGTCCGAGCTCTTCAGAGAAGCCGACAAAATGTGGTACGAAAAGAAAGTCTGGATCTCTTCAGATCCAAGCTTAGTGACGTCTGATATCCCAGAGTTGGAGAGATAGGTAGTAAATGCATTGTTGGTAGGAACCAGAACTGTAATGTTGGTGTTCTTGTTGGCAACGACGGATTGAAGTGACTTAGGGAAGGCTGACAGTAGAGAACGAAAGAGGGAAAGGTCAGCGTAGTCCTTGAGAGCCCCCGAGAGCAACTCTGCAGATTGAGCGTTGGCAAAGCCAGAGAGGGCGAGACTCGCCACGAGGCAACGCATTGAGTTTGAAAGGTGCATTCTGGCGCTCGATGTTTAGGGTCTCGGATGGAAGGAACAACGTGTCTGGTGGATAGCAGCCACAAATGGGCCCCTTATATCATTCAGGAAAGATTTCAGCCTTGGGGACCTTATGAACCAGGGCAAATGCCAAGTCGCAATCGAGGCTTGGCGGCGGAATGGACAAAAATGGGAACGACACAGCCACTGTGAGAGAGTCAGCGGAATGATGGGATCCCGCAAGGATTGCCGGCTGGGATGGTACCAGTAATACGGAGTAATAGTGTCGACCCGGTGTCAGCAGGGAGAGGATTTTTGGGTAAAGTGCCCTTCAGCTGAAAATAGAGGCGTCGACTAAATTCTTAGCAATGTCAAGGACCATTGGCCGCCGAGCTGCTGCGGCAGACTAAGAATTGTCTGGACTAATATTAATAGACCTCTCAGCCTAGGTATATGTGGGGAATTTCGGAACCACGTACTCGTACGAAGTACTCCATACTCGTACGAGGGCAAGGCCCAACAGAAACCGTACCGCGCGCGCTACCCCTGCAGGAGGCCCTGCCACGTGCTGTTACTCGTAGATAAAGGCCACTACGGCCATCGATTTGGGCTGATGCATGCATCACAATATTTCTTGTTGGCATTGCTATGCCGACCTCTGTGGCCGTGTACCCTCTGTGGATGCCTGGTTTTGCAGCAGCTAGGGTTTCGCGGGTCGACCTGATGCATTCATGCCAGAGGGGAGAATGCGACAAACTCCCGGGTTTGCCACCCCTGTGACGATGCAAACGTGGCCGTCTCGCTCCAGAACCGATCGCTTTTGCTCGTCTCCCATAGACTCGTTGGCGACGAGAAGAGCTCCGACCTCGACGACTGTAGACGATAGTTTAGGGAGAGGTATGGGTGTTATATTTGATGTTATATGTGTCGTTGTTTATATCGCACGGCGTGTGTAAAATTTGGTACCGTGATACGGGCAGACGCACAATGGCGGGAAGGAACTGGCCGTAGGGCCTAGTATGGGCGCAGTGATTGCGGACCACGGGAGATGTCTGTTTCATGACGACGCAATGTTGGTGAACACGCAACGCGCTCATGGAATCCAGTTAGGTTGGCGGCTCGAGGGTGAGTGTCGATGCAAGTCTGCAGACAACGGGCAGGATCGATTATACAGTGAGGGGCTGTTTCATAGTGCCTCCCCTTGTTTGTCGGAAATTTTCATGTCTATCTCACCACTGCATACCTTATGCCTTGTTCTAAACGTTGTGTTGCGACTTCGCTGCATCGAGCAGAGGTGAACGGTGAGACATGCCCCACCTCGGTGAGCCTGTCGATAATCGATAAGCATCTGGCCAAAAAAAATTTCCCCAAGTAATTACTTCGTACCTACGCAGCGACCTCTCGTCTTCAGCAGCAGCCGCCGGACCAGCAGGTCGCCCGCCAACATGCCCGCCACCGCATCGCCCGAGCCGGCGACCCCCAAGGCCGACAAGAAACGCAAAAAGGACAAGTCGTCCAAGTCGGAGAAGAAGCGCGCCCGAGAGGAAGATGCGCTGGCCGACGCCGAGCGCAAGCACAAGAGGTCCAAGAGCGTCTCCGCCGTAGCGATCAAGGCCGAGGAGGTGGGCGCCAGTGCCGAGCTGAGGAAGAAGGACAAGAAGAAAAAGGACAAGAAGAGCAAGCATGGCGGCGAGGCCGTTGCGCAACACGACGATGCACCAGCTGCCGAGGACGTACAGGCGGAGAAGAAGCACAAGGAGGCCGACGGCGAGGCCAATGGAGACACAGCAGCGCCAGTGGACGTCGAAGGCGAAGCTACCGACAAGAAGCACAAGAAAAAGAAGAACAAGCATGCGAATGGGGATGCCATTGTCGACGAGGCCACCGACCGAAAGAAGAAAAAGTCCAAGAAGCATGCCGTCGAGGACAGAGAGGTCGTGGTGCCCTCGACACAAGAGCCGACACACCCTGATGCCATGGACATTGACCAACCCAAACAGTCCGCGTCCAGCATCTACCAGCCGCCAGACATGCCCACCAACCCTCAGTTCCCGTTCTTCTCACAGACAGTCTCGCTGTACGAGCCGCTGTACCCCACCGGCTGGGCGCAACCCGTCACCAACGCGCAGTACCAGCATCTCCAGCACCTCCAGAACAAGTACGTCCCGTCGCTGCGGGGTGTCCTGCTGGACTACAAGAACGTGGCCGTTGGGCCGAGTCCTGGCCGCGACGGAGCAGCGACCGACGACGACACGCCAACTACGGTCATGTCTCAAAACGAGTACGCCGTGGGCTTTGGCTGGATCACCGCCGACGTCGAGCTCTTTGTGCCGAGCCGCGGGGCGTGGATGGAGGGCAGCGTCAACCTCCAGACCGAGGGTCACATCGGCGTGGTCTGCTTTGGCAAGTTCAACGCGTCGATCGAGGCCCGCCGCCTGCCGCCCGCCTGGAAGTGGGTGTCCAACGAGTCCCCCGACGCGCAGGGCTTCGAGGAGACGGCATCGGTCATCACGGCCGACGATCACGGCGTGGTCCGCCAGATTCACAGCACCGGCTTCTGGGTCGACAGCAGCGGCGCCAGGGTCAAGGGCAAGATCCGCTTCCGGATACGGAACTTTGACGCGGGCACCAGCGGCGAGACGAGCTACCTGAGCCTCGAGGGCACGATGCTGGACAAGGACAGCGAGAAGAAGCTCGTCAAGGAGGAGGCCCGCACCGCGCAGATGCGGCGGGAGAGGAAGGGCGGGCAGAAGATTGAGCGACGGAGGGCGCCGGACTTTAGTATGACTCGGTTTGCGGCCGACGACGAGGGGCAGCAGCAGCAGTCTGAGGCGCAGGCTCAAGCGCAGGAGAGCGAACAGGCGAAGCCCGAGCCGTGGACGGTGAGCCGCGCGCAGAGCGAGGAGCGGGACTAGGGAGGCGAGCACCTGAGGGCTGATGGCTTATTGTTGGAGTTGGGTACGGAGTTATTGTGACAAACTGAGAAGCGCTGTCCGGGCTGTTTGCAAAAGAGTGGATTCCATAACAAGACCCCAACGCCAACACCGTGCGCCAAACCGACAATCTGTGTGCCCTGATGGCTGATGAGGGAAGATGCAAACAAAAATGAACGCCAGAGAAACACCGACAGGACCAGCCGCATCCCGTCCAGGTCAGGCCGAGGCCCTGACCATTGGCTCCCACGGCCTGGCCATGTTCCACAAGTACAGCTCCCCGATGGCCTCGGTGCCGGTGCCGGTGCCCAGGCCCTTGACAAAGACGTGCTGGATGGGGGACGCCTCGGCTCGGCGGTGCAGCCAGGGCGGCGACTGCGCGCAAAAGGCGTCGACCTTGGCCTTGTAGGCGTCCCAGTCGGCGGAGTGGTCGTTGACGACGACGCGGAAGCGCAGGCCCTGGATGTCGACGACGATGCGGCGGACGGTGGTGCCGGGGAACTCGAGGGAGTACCCGCTGCTCAGGACCCACGAGTGGCCCGCCTGGTCGCCGCTGCTCTCCCAGTCGTACCACACGGCGGTGCCGCGCTCGGAGAAGTCGTCGAGCACGAGGCGCGCCTCGGCGTCGAAGCGCAGCGCGCAGTGCCGCGGCGCGATGCCCGGCAGCGGGGGCAGGACGACGTCGCAGCGGGGGTCGGAGCCGAGGACGAAGCGGCCGGGCCGGTTGGGGGCCTGGGCGAAGGAGAGCTGGATGGCGCGCTCGGGGGCGCAGGGCGCGAGGTTGGCGGAGGCGAGGAGCGGTGCGGCGATGGGGGAGGGTGTAGAGCGGAGGGCGTTGGAGGGCGAGTTTGCTGCTTCGTCGGCGGGGGTGCCGCGCGCCGTGGGAACCAGCCAGGCGATGATGTCGTTGGAGCCCATGATGGCTGCGTATACGAACCGGACGGGAAGAACAAAGGCAGAATTACGAGGGCGTGTAAGCTGAAGCAGCGAAGGAGTGGCTGAGTGACGATGGTCGCTCGAGGAGGATGGATGCGCCGACTACAAACGAGAGAAGTCGACGACCGTGGTGCGCTTGATTAAATGGTAATGACGGGAAGACGATGCGGAACCAGCTCTACGAAGCAAGGCCTGCCATTCTAGTTATATACCGTACGAAAGCGGCCATCTATCGCCGACAGCGCAAGCAGCAACACGACGGGCTTACACGACGCGCTGGTTGCGCGGCCAACGGCCAACCAGCGCCGCCCGACGCGGAAACACCTGACGGCGCGCGGGCCCTGGGACCAGACAGCGGCCATTGAAAACGCGGGTTTCAAGGCGGCGTGAGCTCACGGCTCGGGCGCGTCGTGGCCAATCGACCGGGGGCGCGGCGGTGCGGCGACGCGGGTGCTGGGGACGCGCTGCTGGCGGCCAGTCGGTGGGCTGCTGTGAGTCACGGCGAGGAGTTGCTGGGAGGCTCCGAGGTCTGTTTAGGCTTTGGCGTCGGTTGCGCACGGGTTGCTGCGATGAGCTGTAAGGCCTGGACCGCCAATGATGGGGCATTTCGTGCACGTTTTGGGGTTATCACGCAACGAGACGGCTGCACGACTGACGTGGGCAACCGAAAGCTAGTACAGAGTACGGAGTCCTCCGTATTCCTTTATTATTATTGTTGTTGTCGGGGGTTTCCAGAGGCATCTAACTTCAAGTCATCAATCCATACCCGGATGCACCACCTCATGTTTCATGTCGTCTTCGAGACAACAGGCGCAAAACGGCCGAGCTCGCGCACACTGCAAGGGGCCAGATGTCATGCACAGCTACGACCACCATGTTCCCTACGCTCCTCGCAACGATTCGGGCAGGGTCTACCTGCCGCTTTCAAGCCGACTCCAACGCGCCGCTCCTCCAGAAGTAGCTGCGGAGGTCTTGGTACTGCAACCCGAGGTGGTCGACGCTGGTCGACATAAAGTAGGCATGGTCGTCGGCCGACTTGTCGAACGAAACCATCTCCAGGTCCAACGCCATCAGTCTATTGCCCACAAGGTGGAAGTTTCCCAACTGCGGGTCCTCATGGTGCAAGCCGAGACTGTGCATGGCGCCGTAGCACTCCTGCAACAGCCGCGAAGATCCAATGTCGCCCCTGTGGGTTCCGCGAGAGACACGCCGCCCACGTCCTGCAGGACAAGTGCTCTTTCGCCGCTGACATGAGCCTGACCGTATAGAATGGGCACCACAAGACCCTGGAGGGGCTCGAGCCGTCTGTACGCCTGTAGGTCCGTCTCAAACAGGTCCACTGCTGTCGCTGCATTTTCGCACTGCCTTTGCTTCTTTAGGATGAGCTTGGCTGGGAGGAACCATTCGGGAAAGACATGTTTGGCCCAGGAGCGAGCAAATGCCGGAAGGAAGCCGAGAGAATATTCCACGGCTCGTTGGGCACGGGACAGATCGAGGCGCAGTCGCAGAACGTGTTGATGCTCTGGGTGAGCAGGCCTGCCAGTTGCCGCGACACGTCGGGTTCGGAAGCGGAGAGTCTGGCGGTGTCGGACAGTGAGCACCTCGTTCAATTGAGAGGATGGAAGGGAAGGGATTACCACACGCTCGCTTGGCGGCTGAGGCCTCTCAGCATGAACAGCACGCGCATTTGGGAGGCGGCATCGCTCTGGCTCGCCCGGCCGCCCGATTGTTGGTATCCCAACCGGGTAGAGTTGCCTCGGAGGAGGCGGGAGAAGAGGTTCGTCGGCATAATAAATCATTGCCCATTTCTGGGAAGCCACATCGGCAGGACTGACATGGAGGCCGCGTTGCACTCCAAGTAGGAAGCCAAATGACGGTGCTCCAGGGACCAGCTGCCCCTAGGTACTTGCTAACTGCCCTGTGGGAGACGGAGCACAGGGACCTGTAGTGGGTCACCTATTACAGATGAATTCCGAAGAACGCCATTGCTAGACATTTACCATGTTTGACTGAATGCTCAGGGCCATGCGGCATCGCGGTTCCTTGAAAATCAAGCGCAGAGCTCATCCCAAGCGGCCCATATTCCTGGCGCACGCCCTGTTGAGAGCCGCCTGAGGCTAGGTGCTCTTGCAATGGCGGAATGGTCTCGTTTGGCTTCCGGCCATGCCGATGTCGTCGCTATCACTGCAGTGCTCGTCGTAGTGGTTGGCACCTTCAGCCCTGGAATGCCGGTCACAACTCAACCATCATGTCAATATCTGTGCGTCTCCGACGCACTCGGAGAACAACAACTCCCCGCCTTCCAGTTGCTCCAAGGAACCGTCTCTCGCGACTAAATCGATTGCGTTCTAAGCGCTGTTGGCATGGAATCATCCAGCAACTGGGAAGCAATCATACCCTCTCTGACTTCCTGCAACAAGTCCTCCGCAATGCCGTACTGCCCGTTCCAGCATTTGGAAATAACTGTGCCCAACGCCTGCACCTGTTGCACATCTGGGAAATGCCCATGTCTGAACAAGCTCTCAACCTCGCAATCGTCCATGCCATCAAAAGGCCGACAGCCTGACATTATCTCGTAGAATGCTGAGCCCAGCGCGAAGATTTCTCGCTTTACCGAAACGCACGTAGTATCCGGGAGACTGTGGCTAGTCTCATACACGGTCAAGAATGGCAGTCCATCGATGGATGAACCCGCAAAGTCACCGAGCTTAGCGTTGAAGCTTTCGTCGAGGAAGACGTTGTTGCATGATATATCGCCGTGCAGAACACCTTTGGCATGGAGGAAGATGATGGCGGAGGTAATCTGCTCTGCCCAGCAGAGTCGAGTGTGTACAGGTGTATCCTGGTTATGTTTCCTGTAGTATTGTCTGATGGAGCCATTCCGCGCGAATTGGAGGAGCACACTCCGTCCGTCTAGAACCCCGTAAAAGGCAACGATGGCATCGTGAGACTCGCCATCGGGAGATGTTAGGCGCTCGTAGACAGCGATTTCCCTCTCTCGTAAGTGAGGTTCGCTGGATAAGTAGCACTTGGCTACAGCGTCGAATCGCAAGACCCAGGACGAGATCCCGTAGCCCACTACCTCATTCTCTAGTATGGCATCAGGAACGTCAACCTTGTCGGTAGTTTGTGACATTGAAATGAGGGGATGAGATGTTGGGCGGATAAACCGACGCGTCTGGTGCTCTTTTCGGCGGGCGTTGGGGACATCTTTATTTCGCTAGAAAATGTGCAGGGATAATTGAGGCTAAACATCGGGAGCAGTGGAGACATGCTTGAACCTACACTGAGTCACCACTAATTACGAGGAATATAAGTGCCTGCCGCGTCTTGGCAGAGAACGCCAACACCCACCTAGTCAACATATTAGCACGATAACTCGATGTAAGTAAGAGTATTACATACTGGGGCGCTGAGAAAACAGCATCTGGCCCGCTTGCCAAGCGTCCTGCAGATACTGTGGAAATCTCTGGCGTCCCTTGGAATAGTGGGGACTGCATGATGTGTTAGTTGTACGCACCGAACCACACTCATGTAATAGCAAAATATAAAGCGTACGGGAATTGCAACTGAAGTCAGCAGCGTTGATGACGCTCGTACTGCAGCAGGTCGCGGCGCCACCAAAGAAACCGCCGCCTTCGCAAGGCCTGTACCTGTCATGGCCGTCGCGGCTGTCGTGGCCGCCGCCGTTGTTCTTTGCAGGGCGCCTGGCGTCGTCAAGAGGCGAGGCGAAAACGCCAGCGGAAAAGAGCAGGGCGATAGTGAGACACTTCATAATGGAGTTCAGGTGCGGAGTGGAGGTTTGTAAATCAAGACGGTAATGTTGACCTAGGAATTCTCCGAGGGTTCTTTGCGCAAGCTGTGAGTGTCAGTTCGACCATGTCGGGAAGTGACGGTGGAATTATATACTCCGTAGGGTACAGTCTATCCCGACTACCTACAGCCTTGCTTAAGACATGCAGCGAATACAGAAAACAGTCCCAGGTCCCATGGGTACTTGCGGGATAAAAAGGCTCGTTGTTTCACATCGGCCCGTGTTTGATTGGATTCTCGTCGCCTGATAGAAATACATTCCAATCAAAGGGAGTGCAATAAGCCACACCTAGATATAACCTGCTCGCTTTGTACGTAATGTGAATCATACCGCAGAAACAATAACTACGAGTACGGGCTGTGCAGTTCTCAGGGTGTCACGAATCTTCACCTACATTGGGGTGACTCCAAAGATGGACTAAGCCCGAACTTCAAGCTGCTCGCAGCGTAGCAGCTGAAATAAGACAAAACGCATCATAAAAGGCAATGATCATAGCAGTGCGGCGTTTACTTCACTCTGAAATGGGTCAAACATCATATCTAACGACAGGTACAGTACATAATGCTACGTCCACTAGTTAACCCCTTCTCACCTTCAACGCTACACAACGGCCCATCTTGGCCCTTCCCAACGTCCCTTCTCTTCGCTCCGTTCTAGCCTACATCTGCCAGGAACCGAACGTTAGAGCATGCCATTCCGGGATCACAACCACTAGAGCCTATGGCGGCCACCATATATTCTACGTGTACTCTGTATGCTTTAATGTCATGAGCTCCCACATCGGGTATGCGGAAGGCTTGGCCCGCTGATTACATCTTTCCTCTACTCGTATCCACGTGTCTCGAATCCCAGCCGCAAATCATAAATGACTAACCGTCACCTGGTGCGTCGCTCCGAGCCCCATGACACTAATAGATACTTGTTGGGCGGAACATGCTTGACTAATGGACTGGGGCCGATTCTCCGTAGGTTCATCATATAGAGCATAAAAGGAATCCGCTGCTTTTAACTCACGTTACCATTACAGGACAGGGTAAGATTTGGCGCTGTTGTGGTCGAGGTGTTGACAGTGGCCGTCTCGAAATTGAGAGCGAGTTGCTGCATTTTCCAGGAAACCAAGGGAGAAGTTTAACCTTCAGGCATTCGGCACGGAATGTCGAAGTCACCAATCCATACGCGGGGATGCACCACCTTGTGTTCAAACCTTCATTGAACAAAGCCCATCAACTGGCTAACAGATCATCATCATCGATAGGTAGGAGAGTTATAGAATTACACCACCGAGCAAGGCAGCTCAGGCGTGCAGCTTGCACCCGACACACGGCGCCGGCGGCTCCGTGCTCTGGTACACATCCGGCCTCGCCTCCCCCGACACGTTCAGGAAGCCCACGGCGCCCTTATCCAGCCGGAAGATGGCGTGGTCCACGAGCGTATAGGTCCCCGGGACGACCATCTTCATGTCCACAATGGTCGCGCCCCCCGGCGGCACGCTCACCGTGCCGACGAAGCGGCCCGGCGGGCTCAGCACGTCGCCGTCGCGGTACACGCGCCGGAAGTGGCTGCCGATGACGTGGAACGAGCTCGTCAGGTTGGGCCCCACGTTGCCGAAGAAGATGCGCACCGACTCGCCGGCGCGCGCCTTGAGCGGCCGGTCGCGCGTCAGGGCCTCGGTGCCGTTGAAGACGACGGCGCCGGGCTCCTCGCGCAGGCCGCCCGGGTACGAGAAGGCGACCGTCGGCGAGGGCCGGCCGTCGGCGAGCACCTCGGGCGGCTCGTGGTAGACCTCGCTCTGCATGACGTAGTACTCGCGGTCCATGGGGGCAGGTCGTCGCTGTCGGCCGGCTGCACGTACATGAGGCCGTACATGCCGTTGGCGATGTGCACGGGCACCGGCGCCGTGGCGCAGTGGTACACGTAGAGGCCCGGGCAGAGCAGGCGGAAGCGCGCGGTGCGGGCCTCCCCCTCTTCGGCGGTGGTGACGGCCGCGCCGCCGCCGGGCCCGGTGAAGGCGTGGCTGTCGACGTTGTGCCGGTTGCCCGTGGCGTCGCGGTTCGTGAGCGCCAGCTCGACGACGTCGCCGGCGCGCGCGCGGATAAAGGGGCCCGGGACGGTGCCGTTGAAGGCCCACTGCTCGTACTTGTGCTGGTTGGTGACCTGGGCGAGCTTGGTGGCCGTCGTGAGCGGCACGCGGAGGAGGATGGGGTGCCTGCGGGTGATGGTCGGGGGGACGTGGGGGGCGCTGGTGAGCTGGGCGTCTTCGGCTGGGAGGTGGGCGATGTCGAGGGGTGGTGTGTCGTCGAGGGCTTCGTGGAAGGCTGCGCGGGAGGCTGCGAGTTGGCCTGGTGTTGGAGTCGCGGGCTCGAGGGAGAGGGCAAGCTGTGCGGATGTCAGTTGTGTTGCTGTTTACATGGGGTGCCGTCGAGGACCTCACTGGTTTCTCGAGGCTGGCGTGTTTGTCCTCCTGCGCCAGGGCCATGCGGACTTTAGCTCGACGACTGGTGTATACGCCAACACCAAGCATAAAGACGGTAGTTGCAGCCAGGGCGGGGACTAGACGAGCACGCTTGGCTTGACTAGCAGTCCTCGATGCTGTGCTCACAGGCCGGATCCCTGGCGCTGGGCCATTTGCCCGTGCATATTGCCTGGGAGCCAAGTTGGACAACCTCCAGCATCTCCCTAGTGAGGCCATCCTGGCAGCATTGGTAGATGAAGGATGCATTGCCACGAGTGCTTGAGGCAGCGAGACTCGATGGCTATGAGGATGTTGCATGTGAAATCATGTCAAGAAGTACGGGCAGATCCAAGAACAGGCCATATGAAGACCTGCCTCGTCCCAGAGCGAGCAACAGCAACGGCTCGAGATGTCCATCTTCACACGAAGTTGAGCATCCGACGTAGGACAAGCTGGTCATCCAGCATACCGTGGCGAGAAGCGCATCCAATAGACTCGACCCTGCCCCTCGAAACAGGGCCGGTGTAAGTACAACACCACCATTCTTCCAGGACGGCAGTCGATTGGTGTTCTTTTAGAGGCCCTTGACTTCACGCAGGATACCGAACGCCGGAAGCCGTGGCGCCCCGGGAACCCTATTTTAGCACTCAGGAGTGGCTGCTTCTGTGTTTGAGGGCGTGGTGCCGCGGAGATGTCATTTCCAAACGTGACGTTGAAGAGAGGAGTTTCACATGCAAGCGGGAAGTGGTGAGTGTATAGGTATGAAGTGGAGATGCCTGTACAGTGTATGCTCGTCATTGCAGCCAAAAAGCCTGCCGTATCAATTACCTCGTACTCACAATGGGTGTTGAATGACCCCGAGCGGCACATCTTCTGCACGACGACTGAGCTGTGCGAGTGCAGGCGGTGCGCGGGTGAAACCTGTGCTGGAACTCGGCAGTTCAAGGACGACTACCTGTCTGAATCTGCAGAAAGTCCCAGATGGCGCTCGCATCAAACGATGCAAACCGAAAAGTCTACTCGCAAGTTGGTAGTATCGTCAGAGCGAGGTTGTCCCACTTGTCGGCATTTGTGGAGCCGTCCGTCGGTATGCCTGACATGTCAGGCCCCCGTTTTCACCACCACGCCGACCTTGAGCCGACGACGAGGACCTCAACCCAGCGCTGCCTCCCCTTCACCACGTCTTCAACGGCCAATTGAACCACCAAAATGGCGTCCGACACACCTTCAGAGCCGCGGCGTACGTGCCCCGCGCCGCGACCGTTCCAACGAGCCCGATTGCTGACACCCGCACCGCAGAAGCGACCCGCGAGGAAATGCGCGATGCCCGCCTGCCCATGGCCTACCGAGACAGCTGCGCGCACCTCCTGATTCCGCTGAACAAGTGCCGACGGGAGACGTGGTACGCGCCGTGGAAGTGCGGCGTACGTTTTTGCCTCTTGTCTTCTGTTGAGGCGGTGCGGATGGATGGTTGAGACGGGCGTATGCTGACAAGCTCTGCAGGACGAGAGACATGGCTACGAAAAGTGCCAGTACGTTGAGTTCAAGAAGCGCGTGGCCAAGATGGACGAGCTGCGGGAGGCCAAGGGCGGCGCGAGGTCCAACTAGGCGAGGCGAGGCGAGGCGAGGTGAAACGACGTGTACATATTACCGTGTATTGCGAGAATGGGAATAGAGGATCGAGAACACGAGCGCTGCGGTGACGGTGGCTGCATGTGATTGTCGGCGCGGGTGATGCCAGTGCGGGAGACTCCCGGGGTGTTGAGAAGGCTCGTGGCGATGACTGACGGGACCTGGGAGCGCGGAAGCGATGTCAGGGCGTCCACGTGGGATATGCGCTATTGCAGTGGTGCCG
The DNA here is from genome assembly GCA_002916505.1 of Tolypocladium paradoxum. Lineage (NCBI taxonomy): Eukaryota > Fungi > Ascomycota > Sordariomycetes > Hypocreales > Ophiocordycipitaceae > Tolypocladium > Tolypocladium paradoxum. The sequence continues at coordinate 28,170 of PKSG01000984.1, read as the reverse complement.
ATGAGGAAAGACACGTCTGCGAGAATACCTGGATGAGATTGGCCTTTGATACCGAGTCGGGATGCTGATGGCGACACTCGGCTAAAACCTCATCTGGAGGTCGACTGAAGGGGTACAACGGTGCTCATTCATGGCCGTGTCACGATATCGGAGAGCAGACGCTGTTCGGGCTGGTGGCTAGACGATGCTGTCGGTGCCTTGGCGGCTTGACAATCTTTACGGTTCGGCCACGACTAACAACACCTTCCAAGTTCTTACCTCGACAGCAGGAGACGCAGCATCGTGCAAAGTATTCATATGTACATTATCTACAATGGTCGCTAAGCAGCAGTATACAGATCCCCGACAGCGGGCGCCTAGCATCCGCTGAAAATGTCGATCGGCCCCTGGATGGACGCCCACAGTCCGACGCCGTTCATGAACAGAGCCTGCAGGATGATCAAGGCATTCGAGGCCTTTCTTACCCATCCGGCCCTTGTGCACTGGCAGACAGACACCAGGTTAGACAGACATCTCTCTGTCTCGCTCGACACTCAATTCCCATCGTTAGCATTTCAACCTCGCTCTGCCGAATCAGTTGGTACGTGGACGAAGGCCAAGGGCGATATACATCACATCACCATGCATTCTGAACAGGATCTGGCCCATTCCAGACGGGAAAGACACAGGATACCACATGTGATGAGTGTTTGAGAGGGCAGTTCTCACCTCTCAAATCTAGAACTAATCATAGGTGATGCGTACAAGCTACTTTGTTTTTTTCGAAAGAATACACATCATGTTGACCCCCCTTTCTCCGTCACATGGCAACCGGCTTCAGCTCCTCGATGGGCCTCATTCCAAAAAAGTGGCCCGCACCACCAATGCTGCGCTTGACCACTGCCGCCGCTCTCTCTGTCATCAACCCTTGGTATGCCATGATGGCCTCCAGTTTCCCCAACGCTCCCGAGGTGCGATAGACCTTGGCCATGGCATTGCACAAGTCTGAGGCTTCTTGGAAGGCTAGGTTGGCACCTACGCCTCCCACTGGCGGCATGGGATGGCTGGCATCTCCTAGAAGCGTGACCGGACCGCCCATGAGCGTGACAGGCCCCGACTCTAGTTGCGCCGTACTTTCAAGGCCCTCCCACTGCGTCGTGAAAGATTCCGGTGTGCAAATATGAAACTCCAGGGTGGAAGCCGATTCCGTGTGCTGGTGCTCCAACAGGGTGCGAATGGACCCATGCCAGGATTCGGTGAGTTGGAGGGATACGCGAGACGACGCGGCGGCTGTAAGACCGAGTAATGGCGAATGCTCGCCCTTGTAAGCATCGCTCCGAAAGCAAAGAACCCAGTAGACGTAGTCGGCTGGTACATTGAAACGAGACCTGGACGTGGGCGCCAGTCCCTCATCGAATGCCATCAAATCACAAAGCAGTTTGACGTGACTGTCCCGGCCCTCACCGACCAGGCACATGCCCGAGGTCAGCTCCGGAGGGGCGAGCTCTCGAAGTTCAGGAGTCAAGTATGTCTTGCCGAACACGGCTCGACCTTCGGTATCCAAGACAGTGAACCGAGGAAGAAGTTGGCGACGTACTGCCGAGTTGCTTCCGTCGGCACCGACGAGAACACTGCCGCATACGCTCGAGCCATCGGTGAAGTGCACCTCGACACTGCCGTCCACGTCGGTCTCGTACTTTGCGAATCTTTTGCCGAACGAGACACAATCCTCCAAGCCGCTCAACAGGATGTTCCTCAGCACAGCCCTGTCGGCGTTGTAGGCTTTGCCCGGCAGCAACTGCGGCGGCGGGCGCAGAGTGTCGGTCGGGGGCTTCGGTTTGGCCGGCTCAGGTGCGTCGCCCGTGAGAGCATCGAGGCTGCTTCCACCGCCGGGTCCTCCACCGCCGGCCATGACCGGAGCACAGGTTGCTTCAAACGCATCCCAGAGATCAGCCGGGAGCAGTTTCCGAAGACCGGCAGCGCCATCGGGGGCGATTCGGATGCGGTAGCCCTGGGCGCGAAAGGCCGTCGACGTGTCGCGCTCGAAGATTTCGAACGGAACAGGCGGGTCCGCGCGCTTGAGACCCTGAGCCAGAGAAAGGCCTGCCAGGCCGGCGCCGACGATGATGACTTTTTGGGCTTGATCGTGGGAGGCCATTTTTGTTGGTGCAAGTTGAGCAATGAGGACTTGGACTTGGGACGAGAGTGGAAGTGACGAGACGAGAGTCGATGGCGCCGAGCATTTTGGGGTCGATGGCTTTGGCTTTATGCGCAAATGGACGGACGTGGTGACATGCGGTCGGAGCCGCACCGAGTGCTTCTCCCCGAGCGGGTATTTTGTCTAGAGTTGGTCGGAGCCGATCTGGACGCGGCGCCCCGATGATGTGCGGGCTCGGAGCCACCACGAGGACTCGTTCCCGAGAATGTCTGAGCTTGGGCCACATGAGGGGGTAACCCTTGCGCTCATTGGCGAGGAAGCCTACGAGTATTGAGTCTCTTGGCCACGACCAAGCCATGAGAGAATCGCATGCCTCTGAAGCTCCACAACTCAGAGCGCAGGCGTACGATACTAATACGCCCGGACGCACTTTCGTTGTCCCCCAGAAGTACCGTGCCCTAGCCAGAGCACATACGTACAGCTGCTGCTTATTGTCTACCTAGTTAAAAGCGTGGCCATGCATGTACACCAAAGCCTGCCGGCGTTGCGTCTGGCATTTGGCTCGTGCAGCCAGAAATTCTGTCCACTTCCTCCATCTTTTCGAGGTCGAAGTATGCCCGGTTGCGTCACCCGCTCAAGGGCAGCCATGGACAGCTCCGCACCACCATAGCGGAGTCAGTTGATTGATCGTCTCCGGCCATGTTTGTTTGACATCGGCAAAGATCACGGAAGGTCATTCGTCTCCCTCCAATCCAACAAATCCACCAACTCGACGCAACGCTTCTCTTTCCGACGAATCCACGATAGCGATGGCGTCTGTGAACTCTTTTGTGCTGCTAAATGAGGGATACTCCGTACCAACCGATACGTCTGGCATGTCCCACCCCAAGAAATAACATTCTCTCAATACGAGACGGATCCGAAACTCGTCACGCACTCTCTTCAACAACGAAGTCCAGCTCCCATCGTCCAGACCTATGGACCGAAGAATGACCTCCCTGAGCGTTGCTTGATGACGGAGAAACACCCCCATCAGCGCCGCCTCCGCAACGACCGCATGATAAAGTTCCAGTACTTGCAAGTTTGGCATATGTAACACGGTAGAGAGCGTTGAAAATGCGTCAATGTCGTCAAGGTGGGGGAAACGTAGTCGGAAATGCGTTAGACCCCGGAAAAGAGCCAGGAACCGCTGAAGATCAATATGCCAGGGTCGATCAGTAGTGCTACCGTACTCAGAGGAGAAGACTAGACTCAAGGAAGTCAGATTAGAAAGGTTGTTGTGAATGAGTCCCGCGCGAGCTGGTGACAAGACGAGAAAGTCGTGGTCGATAGCGTAGCCGCTGCTGCCTTCATCCTCAAGGCCGAGGTGGATGTTGATTTCCCCGACGCCTATACGACTTGCAGCGGCCGTTTCCAGCATAACACCCAACACGTGGCTTACGAAAGCCTCGCTTTCAAGACATCCGGGAACGAGGCCGTTTTCCGGCCGGACTCCGACCTCGTTCGCTAAACGTTTCGCACTTGTGGTGTAGTTCACGTCGCTGAGAATGATGGTTTTGCAGTTGTTGAAGCGCGCCATGGCTCGTGCGAGGTACGCAGCTCCGGAGCACGAACCGACAAGATCTTTCTGCTCTTCCAGGCGTCGACGGTACGCGTCCGCGTTGAAGTTTTGAGGAGTGTAGCTTCCCCGCTCGATTGCGTCGTCGCCATCGGCACGGATCGGAACTTGATGCTCGCCGTCTCCGTCGGCCTCGGCACGCGACGTTACATGTCGCAAATAGGCCGCCTCTGAGAGATGAACTGCGCAGATCTCTAGCGTGCGTACGGAACGGCAGAGGGTCGCATGCTCTGAGATGTCGATGAGCTGTTGCAGACTCTGTTGTTCTAGCAGAACGAAGCGCTTCTGAAAGCAGTCTCTTCTTGCAAAGAGAGCGAACGTTGCCGCGTTGGTTGCCGTACAGGTCCCACGGAAGGCGATCAAGGCGTCGGGCGAGAGATGCTCAGCTATCAATCCGATGAGCTCCGCAGCAAGGTCAGGTAGGGAGGCCATGGCGCGAGTATACGAGTAGTTGCGAGGGATGTCGAATGATAAAATCGCGACGAGGATGCGCGCAAGGGGAACGGGGGATGTAATATCCAACTCTGGCGGTGTGGGAGGCAGGCCGCAGAGTCGAGCAGACAGGGGACTGTGTCGCCTACTCGTACGGAGGTTGAACCCAAAAGAAGATGAACAGAACCGTGCATATACAGTATTTTTGAAAATTTATACTGGCCTTAACAACTCCACTCGAAGGGGGTCAACAGGTTAACACTCTTCCTTAATCACACGCACACAGCTCTCCGAATTCCAGGGGAGCGACATCAACGCGCATTACAGACGAGCCCGTGTCCACGCTCAGGACGCCAAAGCCGACGACGAGACATACTTTGCCATTGTCTACGAATTTGTGCCCGAGGGGGAGCTAAGCGTCGACACCATTGTTCGCCAGCTGCATGTTTGCCACATCACCGGATTTCATGTTGTGCCCATTCGCGAGTCGAACTGGCAGTCGACGGGCCAGCTTGTCGACTTCTCCGGCCTCGTGTCTCCGCATGCGACATGCGGGAATGGGAGCCCAAGCACTACGCCAGAGCACAAGACGGCTTCCAAGAAATGGTGCAATGGATGGCCAACGACGGATGGCTGACGAGAGTTGCCAAGATGAATGAGAGGCCACGACACGTAGGGAGCTTATGCGGACAGGGGATGGGTGACGGTGAAGAGGAGTATGAGTATACCATTGCCGCCACCACATCAACATGTCAAAAGGGTCGATCCCAAAGTGCTGCATTCGCCGTACTCGTCGACGACGAGGTCCATGCCTGCTCCACGTCTGAGAGCTCGAAAGGTACCATTTGATGTCGGAACCAACTCGACCTTGACTGTACGCCTCTGGAAGCAGGCTCTTAGACTGGACCCGAGGCGAGCAACGCGTCCGACAGTCGGCGTGAATTAACTCGGCCACTGCCTCCGCGACCGCTTGCTCCAACGTCGGGCCTCTTAATCCTATAATGGTAGCGAATCTCTCCTGTGCCGAAATGCGGGGCGACTTGCCAATTCTTGGGCGGCGTGCAAAGCTTCTGCCGATCTCTTCGCTTCACAACTAGAACACCATGACCTCGAAGTCGAAAAGCACACCGAATGCCTCCAACGAGCGGGGTTGTATTAACCCTGTACAGCTTGTGAGCCGGGCTCGTCCAGTTATACAGACCATGTGCTCACTATAGCCCAGACAACCCCGCACACCTATCTCCTCTTGATCCTTGGCGCTTGCCGGCATCTCAAGTCCTTCAACTCACTCTCATCCCGCGATCCCGTCACGTTTTGCTCCTGTCCGCACCCAAAGGTGACGCGGGAATAGCTGCACCATGGGCCTGGCGGTGAGGTAATCCGCTCAAGCCCCGTTCTCTGACCGTTTGGGAAACGACTGCGAGCCGCTTACTGCCCGTCCTTGACATCATGTCCACTTACACCTCGACAGCAGACAGAAGGGCCCTGCTCGGTGCCTGGAGGGCATCACCTTCGGTACGCCTTCGGGCTAGGTCAGGAACTTGTTGCAATATGTATGCGGCCTGGGTTTTGCCAAGCCGTCGGAGCTGGATGAGAATGACCCCAAGGCAGGCAATGCACGTTTGAAGATGGACAACTCTGGAGTCTGGAGATGGCCTTGTATAAAGGGCCTTCAGGCCTCGTTGCATCCATCTCGTCATCCTCGCCTCAACTGAGCAGCTTTCCTCTTGCAGCAAGACTCGCTCAACTCTTCTTGTAGCCTCTTTGCATACGCGAGCATCTCCAGCCATCAAGATGAAGGCCTCCCTCGCCAGCACCGTGGCCGTCCTCGCCGCCGCCGCCTCCGCGGCCCCAACCTCGTCCTCCGAGACGGCGGCCTCCTTTGCCCGCTCGCAGCTCGAGAACCGCGCGACCACCTGCACCGCCGCGGCCACCGACAACCTCATCTTCACCGTCTCCATCGGCTCCTTCGAGACGGCCCGCAACACCAGGAACCCGTCCCAGTGCGACTGGTCGTCGGACAACTGCTCGTGGTCGCCCGACAAGCCCCTCGGCTTCAACTTCATCCCCAGCTGCCACCGCCACGACTTTGGCTACCGCAACACAAAGGCCCAGCAGCGCTTCACCGCGGCCATGAAGCAGCGCGTCGACGACAACTTCAAGCGGGACCTGTACAACTACTGTGCGCAGTTCTCCGGCATCTGGTCCTTCCAGGGCGTCGAGTGCCGCCGCATCGCCGACATCTACGTCGCCTTTGTGCGCACGTTTGGCAAGCGTGACGGGGGCATCGAGCTTGACGACGAGGTTGCATTCACCAAGCGCCAGAACAGTGTGTTTGACATTGAGCTTGATGATGACATTCCCGGGCAAGTGATTCCCGAGGTGCTGGAGGGGTATGGCATTGATGTTGAGGACCTGGATGCGCTATTCAATGAAGAGTAAGTATGCAGTGTGTTGTAACCGACCTAGAACTGCACTCGCATCAGCTCGCGACAGCTGACGCATACCTGGAGAGGTGAGGAGATCTGTACAGCCGTCGGCTTCCTGCCTCTAGAAGCGGAGCGATTATCTAAATTGAATCGTCAATAGTATTAACATTGCTTCATTGGCCATGTAAACCCCTGGGTATCCGACCGTGCACCCGTCGTCGACGGGCATATCGTATCAGCGAGGCGCCGTGGCCTCGAGTTTCTGCCATGGTATTGTGTCTGATCAAAGGCAAGCCCAGCACCATGTACGACTACAAAGTACGGGAAACGCGCCTGCATGGAGGGTGTTTGGGACAGACAGGGTAACGGTTGGCCATGGAAAGCTGCCTACGATGATTAGGCCCCAACATGCTGCAACCACAGTCGCAGCCTGGAGCCCAGTCCACATCAGCCGTGACGTATTCGGATGCCTGGCAACGCGGCCGCGAGGCGTCAGCTTCAATTGTCGAATGCTTGAGACTGGCCATTCTCGATTATATATGAACCTGGCGTTGGACTGCCCAGTGACGTTGCATCACCCTGCGGAACCCATCGACAATGGCCTCAAGCACGACAGCGCACGATGCCGAGACGGCAACACAACAAACTGCAGAGGCATCTTCAGACGGCGTCACATTCGGATTCAACGGCCTGCCTCGAGAAGTCCGAGACCTGATATGGGAGGCCACTCTCCCGCCCAGCCGCGTCTTCCACGTCAGCGGCTCCCACGACGCCCGGGAAACGAGGCACCACGCGCCCTCGGTCCCTCCAACGCAGAGCTTCAAGTTCTACGTCCACCACCCTCCGCCCGCGGCCACGCGCATCTGCAGAGAGTCCCGCGCCGTCGCCCTGCGGCGCGGCTTCTTCCTGTCGCCGCAAGAGGCCGCCCCCGGCGTGTGGTTCAGCCCGGAGCGCGACATGCTGTACTTTGACCGCAACATGCGCTACCTGTTCACGGTCAGGACGCGCGAGGGCAAGCCGCTCGTGAGCGTCGAGGGGCTAGACCGCGTGCTCAACATCGGCATGAGCTGGCGGGCGTGGTTCCGCGACGTCCCGCGCCTGATGCCCGGCGAGGACATGCGGCGGCACTGGCGAGCGGCCATGGACCCGCTGTTCCTGTACGCGCCGAGGATGCAGACCGTCAACTTCGTGCTGCCCAAGGTGCGGCACGTCGGCGGCGTGACGTTTGGGCGCGAGGCGTACGGCGCGGCCAGCTACCCCTGCGAGCTGGTGCCGCTGCCCGAGACGACGGGGCTGCCGTGGGACAAGATGCCGCGGCCGGGGTCGCCGGGGGTCGCCGGCGTGGGCGTGGCGCTGCTGACGGGCGGGACGAGCTGCCTGACGCCGTGGGGGGCGATCCGGCGGGAGATGGAGCGGTCTCTGGAGGTTGGCGAGGGAGCGGAGGCCCTGGAAGAGGATGAATGGGGGCGTGTGGTGGAGGGACGCGGCATGGAGAGACGTGTGCCTCGGGTCCTGGGGTGGTGGCTGCTGAGGGTTGGTGCGCCTACAAACTACGAGCAGCAGCAGGTGAGGGAGTTTTCATCTTGACGGTGCTGCTTGAGCAATGAATGACACGCTGGGGTTCCTTGTCTTGCCGTGCCCGACGGCTCGATGTTTAGTACGGAGTGAACTCCTGTGGACCATCGCCCAGTACTGCTGTCAGATAACCAACAGTAACGCAAGGAACTCGTTAGAGAATGAGTAAAACCCACAAGGCAACCATAATAGCAGCAGCAGATCCAGGTGCATGTAGGAGGCAAACTCGCCACAAAGGCTCGTGACATTCTGCCCAACTGCCCAACGAACGATCAAGCCCTCAGATTCACAAGATACCCTTGTAACAAAGCCTGGTATTCCCAGCTGACATGCTTCCATCCGAACACGCATGGGTTGGACCAAACCGGGGCCATGCAACCTTGAAGTCTGCCTTGCCTGTCCGCATTGCCTCAAGCTACCAGGCAGCCATCCTCAGCAGGCAACGCTCAATCTCGACAGCTGTCCCTCTGACTCCAAGCCCAGTATCAAGGACTATTAAAACCCACTGCTGTATTGGCATTGAACTGCTCGTCCTTTCATCGCCACACTTTGATCCTGGTGTTTGCGTACAGCACCCGCAATCACGACGACGCCATGCCCATCAACCTCGGCCTCGGCCGCAACACCAAGACCCCCAAACCCGACACCAGACCCGTACAAACAACCTACACGTCCAATCCCATCGCCCTGCCCCCAGACTTCCTCGCCACACCCTCCAGCGAGCCCGTAACATCCACCCCCATCCCCTTCGCCGCCTCCCCGCTCCCCGAGTACGCCGCCCACACCGCCGTCCTCCTCGCCAACGTGCTATCCGCCGACGAATGCCAGCGTCTCATCGCCCTCGCCGAGGCCTCCGTCGTCAAGCAACACCCAGAGGAGTCGCCGTGGAAGCCCGCGCTCGTGTCGCTCGGGCCCGGGTGGGAGGTCGCCGCGCCCTCGTACAGAGATAGTGATCGGATCATCTGGGACGAGCAGGCCGTCGTGGATAGGATATGGGCCCGGTGCGCGCAGGCAGACGGACTGAGCGAGCTGCTTGCCGAGGTGCCCTCCGTCAGCCGTGACGGCCGCGGGAAGTGGACGTTCAAGGGGCTCAACAACCGGATGCGCTTCCTCAAGTACTCGCCGGGCCAGTTCTTTAAGCGTACGTGCTCCTCTCGGCTCTCACCATGAATGCCGTTGCTAATGTAGACAGCACACTGCGACGGCCCGTACTACTGCACCGCCGACGGGCACGAGCTCCGCACGCACTACACGGTGCACCTGTACCTCAACGACTCGGCCAAGGCGTCCGCCACGGGCGAGGGCCACGTCGGCGGCGCAACCTCGTTCCTCTCGCGCGACGAGACGCGCAGGCTCGACGTCGACCCCAAGGCGGGCAGCGTGCTCATCTTCCAGCACGAGGGGCTGTACCACGAGGGGGCGAGGCTGGAGGAGGGGACCAAGTGCACGGTGAGGATGGATATCTTGTACAAGTGGGAGAAGGAGACTGTGTAGTCCAAAGTGTGCCGCTGCAGTTGGCACGTTACTATCTCTGCTTGGGCATCTTCTTGTCCTCCAGCGCCTCCATGTCCTTTTGCTTGTGAAAGTGCGGCGCCAGCTCCGCCAGCCACCGGGCCTCGATGGGCATCACGCTGCGCATGTACTCCTTGGTCGTCTGCACCAGCTCAAAGTACACCACCATCTTCTCGGGCGGGTCGGCCGACATGAGCACGCTGCTGGGGTGGATCCACACGCCCGTGTTGTTCTTGACGGTGCGGTACCCGTCGCCGCTCTTCTGCAGCCGCGCCGCGTTGGGGAAGAAGCCGGCCGTGATGGCGCGCTTGATGGGCCGCAGGTTGCTGGCGCCGCACGTCGACGGCGACACCTCGACGCGCTCGCACAGCTTGGCCAGCTGGTCGCGGACGTCGCGCGCGCGCGTGAGGGAGCGCTGCTGGAGGAAGTTCTCGCGCGACCAGACGGGCGAGAAGTCGCTGTCCACCCACTGGTTCCACACGTTGAGCAGGGTGATGTGGTCGCCGCCCTCCTTGATGGTGAACCGGTTGCGGGCGCTGTCGGCGTGGATCTTCTTGTCCTTGGGCCGGAAGAAGAGCGCCGACGCTTCGCCGAGCATGGAGACGATGGACAGCACCTCGTCGACGCAGCCCTCCTTGTCGGCCGCCAGCACCGCCTTGGCCAGCATCGGATCCGTGGGGAACTCGGCCATCTGGCGTCCCAGCTTAGTGAGCTCGCCCTTGTGGTTGAGGGCCTGCAGGGCAAAGAGCTGATTCAGGGCGCCGATGAGAGCTTCCGTCGGGGGGGGGTCCATGAACTCAAAGTCGAGCAGCTCGTTGATGCCCAGAGACTTGAGCTGCAGCACGACGCCGTTTAGGTTGGTCCGCTGAATCTCTGGCGTCGTCGACTCGTCCATTTCGTTCATGTAGGCAAACTTGGTGTACAGCCGGAAGCACTTTCCGGGGCCGACACGCCCAGCACGACCGCTCCGCTGGTTGGCAGACGCCCGCGAGCAGGGCACGGCGATGAGGTTGGACATGCCCGTGGCCGGGTTGTAGATGTTCTCCTTGACGTAGCCAGGGTCGATGACGTAGACGATGCCGTCAATGGTCAAACTGGTCTCGGCAATGTTGGTCGCCAGGACCACCTTGCGCGCGCCGTTTGGCGTTGGCTCAAAGATCTTTGCCTGCAGCTCCGACGGCAGGTTGGCGTAGATGGGGCAGATGACCAGCTCCTTGACTCGGCCGCCCAGTTTCCGTGCCGTCTCGGCTATCTCCAGCTCTGCTGCCTCAATCTCGTCCTGGCCGGTGAGGAAGATGAGAATGTCGCCCTTGCCCTGCGTCGTGTGGATCTGAAACGTCGTCGTGATGGCTGCCGCCAGATAGTTGGCTTCCGGCGCCGGGGTGTAGTAAATGTCAACGGGGTATCGTCTGCCCGGGATGTTGAAGATGGGCGCGTCGTCAAAGTACTCGGAGAACTTGGTCGCGTTCATCGTGGCCGACGAAATCAGCAGCTTCAGGTCCGGCCGCTCCCGAGACAGGTCCTTGACGAGGGCAAGCAGGATGTCCGTGTGCACAGTCCGCTCGTGGGCCTCGTCAATCATGATGGCCGAATAGCCCGACAGGTCCGGCTCCGTCATGAATTCTCGCAGCAGCATACCATCCGTCATGTACTTGAGGATCGTCTTGTCGCTCGTGCAGTCTTCGAACCGGATGGAGTAGCCGACTTCGTTTCCGACCTTGACCCCGACTTCTTCGGCAACACGAGCGGCCACGCTCATCGCCGCCACTCGTCGCGGCTGCGTGCACCCGACCTTGAGCCCGTTCTTGGTGTACCCTGCCTCGTGCAGGTATTGCGGCAGCTGCGTCGTCTTTCCGCTACCCGTTTCACCCACGATGACGAGGATCTGATACTGCTCCAGGGCCTCCAGGAACTGGTCTCGGTACTGGTAGATGGGCAGGCTCTTTCTCGTCTCCTGGATCGACAGTGCCTTCTTCTCGGCGGCCTCGATCTGGGCGTCGAGGAACATTTGCTCCTTGGTCTTGGCCAAGTTCTTGCCCTCGCCGGCCATCTTGGAGTCGAGGCTCCATTGGATATACTGGGCGTCGTCCAGCAAGTAGTCGTAGCTGTCGTTTTCCAGCTCCGTCCGCTGTATCTGGGCCTTGGCCTTGGCTGCCTGCTCCCTCTCCCACTCCTCGTGTTCCGTGACAAACTTTTCCTGGCCGTACTCGTCCCTGTCCACGTATCGCTTGTACAGCGCCTCCTCCTTCTTCTTCCTGTCCAGCTTGCCCTTTTCGGTGATGTAGTCTTCGGGCATCGCGTATCCATCTCGGTAGTCGTCAATCTTGAGTCGCTCCTCGGCCAGCCGCAGAATCTCCCGGTTCTTGGCAAACTCGGCCTTTTCCTTGTCGGACAATCGCACGCCGCTGCGCAGTTCGGCAGTCTCCTCGGCGACTTGCTTCCGTAGCAGGGCTAACCGTTCCGTCTCGCGCTTCTTGAGGTATTCTTGTCGTGACCGCTCTCGTAGGTCTGGAAGCGCGGCGTCTCTTGCAGCGGCATCCTCGGCCAGTCTTCGCCGGGAAGAAGCCTCGCCATCACGATTGTTCTTTTTCGACCTTCCGTCGTCCTTTTCCTTGAGCCTCTTGGAGAACGCCTCGCGCTCCTCGATGTCCTTCTTCCGCGCCAGCTCTTCCTTGGCGCCGTCGGACAGGTCCTCGTCCCGGGGCTCATCGTGGCTCAGCTTCACGCGTTTGCTCGCAGACTCTTCAAACTCGGGCCTGTCATCTTGGTCTGGCTCGTCGGAAGGCGGCTCCTCGTCGCCCCACCGGTCCTCAAAGTCTGCCTCTGCGTCGCGTCGTCGGATCGTCTTGGAACGGCTGCTGTGGTGGTGGGAGGATGGCCGCGGCGACCTCGAGCGGCTGCGGTCACGTCGTGGCTTGGAAGCGCGCGAGGACGACTTTTCGTCCCGGTCACGTTCGCGATCGCGATGCCGGCTCTTGTGCTTCTTGTCCGTGCTGACCTTTTGCGGTCCCACCTCGTCGTCCTCCATGGGCAGGAAGGCATACTTTTTGGAGCTCATGCTGGCGGCGACAGCAGCGGCTGCTGGGGATGGTGGAGTCCTTCGTTGCCGCAGTCGCGTAGTGCCGTGATGGAGGCAAACGCCGGGTCTGTCGCAGATGTATTTCCAGCTTTGCCCATGGGAATATCGCGTCCGCATCGATTGCGTGCAAGTCCCTGCCGTCAGCTTTAGCTCGACGCAGGTCCAGGTGCGCAAGTTAATCCGGGTGTTGATCCGCTGGCCAATCGGAGCGCCCCGATGCGCCCGCCACGTTGCACTGGGGCCTACACCTCCAGAGCCAGGGTCCAAATGTGGACCAAGTCTCCAATTGTTAACACGCTGGTAAGAAGTCGAGTCTTGCCTCGCTCAACCTCGACGCCTCCCATGCCGCTCGTTCCTTTCCGCAAGACCCAGTGAAGCTGCAAGAGACGGGCAGTGTCTGGCTCGAGTGCGTCTCGTTTCCCCTTTTCCCATTCCAGGCTGCACCTCGCGGCGCCATGCTGCTGCACGGCCTGGGCTGGCTGCTCCTGGTGGCCCTCGTCCACCTTGCGCTCTGCGCCGAGGACTACTACAAGGTTGGTCGCGCTGCACACGACATGACCGTCCCGGAAAACTGACTCGTCGCAGGTCCTCGGGGTCGACAAACAAGCCTCAGAGAAGCAGCTCAAGTCGGCCTACCGCCAACTATCCAAAAAGTTCCACCCAGACAAGAACCCGTACGCATGACCTCTTCCGAGCGCTCACGCCCCGTCCATGTCCTAACAAGCTGCCTGGCAGAGGCGACGAGACGGCCCACGAAAAGTTCGTCCAGGTCTCGGAAGCCTACGATGTCCTCTCCAACTCCGAGACGCGCCAGATCTACGACCGCTACGGCCACGACGGCATCAAGCAGCACCAACAAGGCGGCGGCGGCGGCGGCCAGCAGCACGACCCCTTCGACCTCTTCAGCCGCTTCTTCGGCGGCCACGGCCACTTCGGCAAGTCGTCGCGCGAGCCCCGCGGCCACAACATCGAGGTGCGCGTCGAGATCTCCCTGCGCGACTTCTACAACGGCGCCACCACCGAGTTCCAGTGGGACAAGCAGCACATCTGCGAGACGTGCGAGGGCTCCGGCAGCGCCGATGGCGAGGTCGACACCTGCGGCGTCTGCGGGGGCCGCGGCGTGCGCATCGTCAAGCAGCAGCTCGCGCCGGGCATGTTCCAGCAGATGCAGATGCGCTGCGACGCCTGCGGCGGCCGCGGCCAGACCATCAAGCACAAGTGCCCGGCGTGCCAGGGCGCGCGCGTCGAGCGCAAGCCCACGACGGTAAGCCTCAAGATCGAGCGCGGCGCCGCGCGCGACAGCCGCATCGTGTACGAGAACGAGGCCGACCAGAGCCCCGACTGGGTCGCCGGCGACCTGGTAGTGACGCTCTCCGAAAAGGCCCCCGCGACCGCCGAGAACCCAGACGCCGTCGACGGCGTCTTCTTCCGCCGCAAGGGCGACGACCTGTACTGGACCGAGGTCCTCTCCCTGCGCGAGGCCTGGATGGGCGACTGGACGCGCAACCTGACGCACCTCGACGCGCACGTGGTGCGCCTCGGCCGCCCGAGGGGCCACGTCGTGCACCCGGGCCACGTCGAGACGCTGCCCGGTGAGGGCATGCCGCGCTGGCACGAGGACGGCGAGAGCGTCTACCACGCCACCCAGTTCGGCAACCTGTACGTCACGTACGAGGTGGTGCTGCCCGACCAGATGGAGCCGGCCATGGAAAAGGACTTTTGGGCCCTGTGGCAGAAGTGGCGCGCCAAGCAGGGCGTCGACTTGCACAGGGACAGCGGGCGGCCGGATGGGCCCGCGGCGGCGGCGGCGCCGGGACGGGACGAGCTATGATGATGGCTGTGTACGTGTATGCGTGTGTGAACGGACGGGGAGTTGTGGAGTGAGGATGGGCAAGGCGGCATTCCAGCATACGTATGTAGACTCGGCGTGGGAGGTGTTGGATGTATATGTCCACACATGAATGCCATGTACAACACCGCGCGCTTCTTCCGGCTTTGCGTGACACTGCTCATGAATGCGAAGCCCAATGCTGCAAGGAAAGAAGCGTAGTCATTAGTAGCCTGCGTCTAGGTAGTACCACTGATCAAGCTCAGAGTCCCACGGCAAGCTTCTCGTCGATTCGTAGCAAATACTCAAGCCAGGTCATGAGCGACAAACAAACAGATGCTCCAAACAAAGTCATTACATCGTCATCGTAATCGTCATCGTCGTACTCCGTACCATCATCAGTGTCTGCGACGTCGTCCTCGTCTGTCGTCGTCCTCGTCCTCATGCGCTCGTCCATCGGCATCAGCACGTCCATCTCCCTGTCCCTCTCCCGGCGGCAGCAGTCCTTCTCCAATGACATCCCCAATCACGCTCATCCAGCTCCGCTGGCCCTCCAGAGCGCCCGTCACGTTCCTCACCAGCCTATCGACGGCCTCTCCCTCGGTGCCGCTGACCAGCCACGCACCCTTGATGTCCCAGCCGCCAGGCCTCTGCGGCGGGCGCTCAAAGGTACCCCGTCTGGTCGTCCACCTGTGGTGGCTGGCGGACCGTCCATCCAACGGTTGGCCCTCGGAGTCAAACCTGTCAGGCAGACTCTCGACATCTTCATCCGAGTCTAACCCCCCCGCGTCGCGACGACGGATCACGGGCCGGTCAGCAGAGGGGTCAGAAGTCCGGCGACGGTGAAACCCAGGCCGAACAAGAGCTTCGTCGTCATGCTCGCCTCCAGGCTGAGAGCCCTCCCCCTCCGGGGCAGCCGCCTGCTTTCTTTTGTGCATTTCCATTGTCCGAGAGCTCTTGGGCGACAGCGGAATAAACGACACGGATTTCGAAGCCGTCGGCGGACCCCTACCCGAGGACGCGCGGTAGGGGTGGTTTGGGTTTACGCCATCTGCTCAGGAGTTAGTCACAGGTCCTGTATCCCCAGATGAAGCCCGAAAAGTACGACTCAACGCACCCTCTGCGACGCCTCTGGCGCGGCTTTCTCCGTCTCGGGTAAGGTCACTCACATGGTCTGGTGGGTGGTTGCCACCAGGAGGTGGAGGGCCCGGCGGAGGCGGCCCTGGCGGAGGCGGCCCTGGTGGTCCCGGCTGAGGAGGCCCCGGAGGTGCTGGTGGGTATCCACCTCCAAAGCCCGGCTCGGGTGCCGGAGGGGGCCCCGGAGGAGGCGGCGGTACGTAGCCCATGTAGTCTTGTGGCACGTACGGCTGATACTCACGAGGAGCAGCGCCGGACGCTTCGGGGTACGGCGCATAGTTGGGTCCCCCGGGCGCTGGGCCGGGAGTCGAGGGGTAGGGTGGATAGTAGGCGCCGCCAGACGCCGTAGGTGGAGAGTGTGGACGTTGGCCGTGGTCGTCAAAATATCCATCTCGCCTGCCGTCATCGTGCCTCCGTTCGTCGTCGTACCCTGCGGTCGAGTGTTAGCTTTGCTAGCGACCCGCAGCGCCGAGGTGTCAGTCTTACGTCTCTCGTCATCCCCGCCCTCCCTCGACCGTCTCTCTCGCGATCTCTTTTCCCGCTTCTCCTGGTCCTTTCTGTCCTTGAACTCCTTGATACCAAGCGCAGCTGCCCCTGCCGTCGCCATGTCCCTCAGTCGACTCTTGCTCCGCTTCCTCTCCTGTTCCGACGGAGACGACGATCCTGAGCGGTCGCGTCGCCTGCGCCTTCGGCGCCTCCTGTCCTCGGCTCCCGACTCATCGTGCCGCGGCGCCGCCGAGGACGAGGGCTCCGACGGAAGCGGATCGTTTCCGTACTCAACTAAGCCTAGCTCAGAATCAGCCCCAGAAGGTGAGAGAGGGGATCTGGCCATGGACCTGCTTCTGCTCCGGGTCCTGCTCGTGCCCCTGTCTCTGCTCATGCCTCTGTCTCGGCTCACTCCCCGGCTCCGCGAGCGACGGCGGTAGTCTCGCCCATCATCACTGGGGCTGTAGTCGCGGGCCTCCTTCTTGTCCTTGTGGTTCTTCCATAGTTTGTTGGCAACGCCAGCGGCGGCTGCAACACCCGCAATCTCGGCTCCGCGGCGGAGCGTCGACTTGCTGCGAGAGCGACTCCCGTGCCGAGACTTTGACCCGGACTTGTCACGGAAGTGCTTGATGATGCCCGCGGTAGCCGCAGTGCCAAGGGCGGCCTTGGCGGCCGTTGAAATGCTGCGCCTGCGGCTGCGCGTACGGGAGCGAGAGCGAGAGTAACGGGAGGGTGAGCGCGAGTAGTCCTCTTCAGAGTAGTAGCCACGAGTGCGACTGCGGCCACGGTGCGCCTCCTCCTTGTCGACCTTGCTGGCCTGGTAGTACTTGGCCGCGCCAGCAGCAGCGAGGGCAACGGCGGCGATGCCGAGGCCCTTCTTGAGCCTGGAGTGATGGTCGGGGGATTCACGGCCATCGCCCCAGCGGTCCTCGTATGCGCTGTGCGCTCGGCGGAGCGCTTCGGTTCCGAGCGCACCGAGGGCAGCACCAGCAAGGACTTTACGACCCCGGTTCTCGGGAAGCTCGCCGTATTCGTCGCGGCGGCTGGACATGAGCGCAGTGATGCCGGCGCCTGCTAGAGCGCCCTCGGCGAGGTGGCGCTTGTGGTGCGAGCTCTCGCTGCGCTCGCGACGGACGACGGTACGGCGACGAACGTAGTAGTCGTCGTCGTCGCTGTAGTAGTCGTCGTCTCTGCGGCGGCGCTCGTACCGCGAAACTGCGTAGTCGCGGTCTCCTCTGTACGGGCCGACTTCTCGCCGCTCATGGCGATAGTAGTACTCATCGTCGTAGGGGTCCCGCTCTCTGCGGACCATCTCACGGTCCTGTTCTCTGTCGCGGAGGACCACGACGCCCGGCTGCTGGCGAGGCACGACGATGGGGGGCGGGGGCGGGGCCTCTTGGACAATGATCTTCTGCGGCTCCGGGGCCTGCTGGCGGATGATGACGGGCGCCGGGGGCGGGTCGGGCTGGGCGTAGTACTCGGTCTCCTTGCGGTAGCGCTCGACTTCGTGGCCGTGGTCGTCGTCAAAGCGCTCCTCGACCACCTTCTTTTCCACCTTGATCTCGTCGTCGTGGCGGCCGTGGTGGGAGCGCCTGTCCCACTCGCGGTCGCCCCCGTAGACGGAGACACGGGACCGGTCCGGCTCGCGGCGCGTGTCTCGCTCGGCGTCGCGCTCGTAGTAGACGGTGCGCGAGCGGTCGCTGCCGTAGGGCTCAAAGGCGGAGCGAGGGCGGTCGGGCGACAGCGGGCCTCGTCGGTCGTCGAGGAAGTCGCCCGAGGTGCGGCCAGAGACGCGCGAGCGGCGGTCCTCGTCGACCTCGACCCTGTCGCTGCGCTCGTAGCGCTCGCCGCCGCCGCGGCTGGGCGTCACCTTGTACCGAGTGACGGTGGTGCTCCTGTACCGCTCGTCGTCGGAGTCGCTGTCGCGGTCGCGGTAGACGCGGGAGCCCCTGTAAGCGTCGCCCATGGCGTCGTCGTGCTCCTATGGCGAGCAGCTCTCGAGGGGGCTGGTGATGGACCGCAAGACGGGGGGAGGTCTATGGGACCAGATGGATAGGTAGGGAAGCGGACGAAGCACGGGGGAGGATGACGCAAGCGGTGAGGCTGTTGGGAAGCGGGAGGAGGTGGCGGAATATGGAGCGTCAGCGGGGTTCTCGTGGGTCAGAGTCAGGCGAGGCCCAGCAGCATCAGGGCTGACAGAGGTCGACTGCGGAATCGACGCTGAAACGCGAATCCAAGGCTGACGAGGGCTGGCTAATGATGGCATGCGCAAAGGAACGTGCCGCGGCCCTTTGTCGTTGGTAATGCCAACGGCCTCGCGCAAGCAGGGGCCTGTCACACGCCACGGCCGACTGTCTTAGCTGCAGGCGAGGCGGGGTACTCGGCGCCTGGTGAGGGCAGGGTGGCAGGCGAGGTACCGGCGCGCAAACCGAGATGGTCATCTGCCCAGTTCCATCCAGACACGACGCTCTGTGCCCTGTGACCAGGCAGAGGGCGACGCGCAGCCAGTGAGTGGCGTCGTCCAAGCACAAAGTCCCAGCCTCTCGCCCGCCTCTTCGTGACTGACGGCCATGTTCCAAGGACCTCCGATGGTGCCGTGTGTGGTCGTCGTGTGTGGACATCTCGAGCCACGCAAGGAGCCTGTGAGCTGCCATGTCGTCATCGCCTCCCGTGATCGTCGTTATTTGCGTGTCATGCGCAGCACACTCGCGATGCCAGGACCGCAGAAGCCACTGGCTTATTTCAACCTCACCCGTATAGAACGCTCATCTCCGCACAGGCCGTTCCTTGCTACCGGAGTTCTTAGTCTGGGGGTCGTCGGTGCATCGGCTCGGGCCGCAACATCGGGTTTACCCTAGACCACGTCGTGGCTTTTGACTTTCGACGGACTTGGCCACAAACTCAAAGCTGCGATACCGCTGCCCTTGAAGTGCAGTTTACCGACGTACATATACCTTGCCCAGTGAGAGAAACCGCAGCGCAGGACTTGGTCACGCAGCCTTGGGCGAATTCGCGATACAGGTTGGCACTCTTCTGGTACTTCTGGTGTGCGAAGGTTGTAACCTTGTATACCATACTTGCCCTGTTCCTTGTAGTTCCTCGCCGTTCCTCTCTACAACTTCAAGCTTCTCGCCCCTACCTTAGTCGACCGAGTGGCCTATGTCTCTCCTAAAGCTAGAGGCAAGCAAGTTGGTCAACTCGGCAGTGGCGTTTCCCTGATCTCATGTCCCTCCAATGAGCTGCGGCTCTGGCCGCGCATGATCTGCTTGGGCCCAACACGGTAATTCGAAGCTACACAAAATGAAGGATACGAAATATGGTAACTCTTCGTCTACTGAATGTTAAGCGACGCAGCTGTGCATGGCGGGGCATTCCAGCCGCATCAGCTTATGTGGAATCAGCATCCTCACATGCTTGCTGCCGCGACTTCACTGTTCACACAAACACAGCACAAGCGGAACTGCCACTGTTCCGTAGACCGTCGGCCCTTCAGCGAACAGTGAGCATTCCAAATGGCGTCGTCTACGCATCCAGCGTCCGGCGCTGCAGCCAAGCCGCGGAGAGTGGCCCTCACGAATGTCCGCGTCTTTGACGGGGAGCGTCTCAGCGAGCCCACGACGGTCGTCATCCAAGGCGGACTCATCGTCTCCAATGCCGATGGCGCAGAGGAGGTCGATGGCGCGAACGGGGTGCTTCTCCCCGGCCTGATTGACGCCCACGTCCACCTTGACAAGGAAGGCCAGCTGCGACAGATGCGCGACTGGGGCATCACCACCGCGCTGGGCATGGGCGAGTGGTCGGCCGAGACGCTCAAGATCCTCCGTGCGTGTGAGAACCGGGGACTCACCGACATCCGCAGCCCCGGCGTGCCGGCGACGGTACCGGGGAGCCTCCACAGCAAGATGCTGCCGGTCCCCGCAGAGGACCTCGTCGCCGGTGCAGGGGACGCCACGCGCTTCGTCACCAACAGGCTCGCCGAAGGTGCAGACTACATCAAGGTGGTCGCCGATGTCCCGGGGCCAGACCAGGCGACGCTGGACGCCCTGGTCTCTGCCGCTCACGAGCACGGCAAGCTTGTCATTGCCCACGCCGCCACGTTTACCCCGTATGTCATGGCGCTGGAAGCCAAGGCGGACGTCATCACCCATGTGCCGCGGGACAAGGCCCTCGACGAAGCGTCCGTGGCCCGGATGGTGGCCGACAAGCGCGTCTCCGTGCCGACGCTGCACATGATGGGCCTCATCACGAAGCCCCTCGGCCTCGGCACCATCCTGCGACTGCTCTTCCGGCCGTCACTCCTGCTGACCATCATCAGCGGCATCAGGCGCTTCTCCGGGACCCCGGCGTACGAAAACGCGACAGAGTCGGTGGCACGCCTGCACCGCGCGGGCGTGCCAATCCTCGCCGGCACGGATTCGAATGAAGAAGACGACTCGCCGTTCCAGGTGCGCCACGGAGAGGCGCTGCACCGTGAGATGGAGCTCCTGGTTGAGGCTGGGCTGTCGACGGTGGATGTCCTGCGGGCGGCCACGGCGCTGCCCGCAAAGCACTTTGGGTTGAGCGACCGTGGGGTTATCGAACCGGGGAGAAGGGCGGACTTGCTGCTGCTTCGCGATGATCCGATCAAGGACATTCGAGCCACTCGCTCGATCCAGCGGGTCTGGTGTGGTGGGATTGAGCACGTCCTGGCTTAGGTGTATGTGTAATGGATGAAGGCATTTCTACATGTAACTTGTAAGATAGCGCATAACTTCAGTTGGCGTCTATTGCTTGTGGAAAGGCTGTGTAATAGCCGGGTCATCGTGAAACCACGGCAGATGCTTGTTCTATTAGTGTCAATAGAGCTCTGTCTCCAACACGCTGCATTACACGACCTTGATGGCAACCTCCCCTTCTCCCACGGGCTCTCGAATGTATCTTCATCAACACCGAACGCCGAGTCCCCGTCCAGGCCCTCGTCCTCTCATCAAGCGCACCTCTCTGTGCTGCTCTCTGTGCTGCAATCCTCTGCCGCACGACATGGTTTCCCGCATCCAGGAACACGAGCACCCACCGCCCAACATTCTGCTCCACCATTCCCTTGAACTCGTCGCGGAAATCCCTGTCGCAGAAGGAGAGTTCCAAGACGATGCCACTCTGCTTCTCGCGCAGCAGGCGAATCAGCTCCGCGTCGAGCCGCGCCTTTGCTTCGGCTTGGTACTCGGCGTACTTCTCCGCTGGGTAGTCGATGGCGTAGAGGCCGTGCTCCATGTAGATGAGGGCGTCGACTGAGAGGCGTGTGACGTTGGGTAGCCAGCACTGAAAGCCGATTACCCGTTGCGGCTGTGTTATCAGGGGGTTCGCTGGCTGGCTGCAATGTTGATCACGCGTCGCCGTTGCCGCCCGAAAAGCACACGTCAGTCACCCGCGAAATTGCTCCCTGGCCAAGCTCCTTGCTCATGATGTCTCAATGGTGAATGGTCATGCAGCAGCCGGATATCTCATATCCGTCTTGCCGTCCCTGCGGCCCGGCCCGTCTGGCTACTGCATGTGCTTGACGGTAATGTCAAGCTGCAGTGCACGTGTGCCAACCACCGCCGGCGTGGACTGCGCATGACGTCTCTCTGCCAAACGCTGTGTAACTTGGTATCTGACCTGTCGTGGTGCGCACAGCGCTCTGCTGGAACAAGACCCGCGTCCTGTCATACCTATCAATAACCCCCTCTGACCATTGTGTGATAGCCGCATCAGAAGAAGAGTACGCAGCAGGACGAGGACCGAAATTGGGCTGAGCCGAAGTTGGCCGGAGCCAAGCCGAAATGGGGCTGAGCTTGTGTGAAGCACAGCATGAGGGTGACGCAACAGGCGTGTATTGCGTTGAGTGGCGTCAACTACGGAGTGCAGAAGGGATAGGGATATTCACATTCACATGTATCCTGCATCCTCCATGCCTAGATATATTGATCCACACGTCTTTGGGGCTGTATCCCTTGTGCCACGCTGTCAATAGTACCAAACGCTTGCGAGACTGAAATGTGACTTATCCGACATACAGGCAATTCGTATTCCTTGCTTAGAGAACGGCAGATGTAACCATAGCCACCAACAGCATCCACACCATCTCCGGTCTCGGCCGCGACCCTCGGTTCTGTTTCTTTGGCGGGCAGGGTTGTCTGATGTTCTGCCATGTCCCCTCGGAGCATCCCATCAGCTCCAACATGGCTGTGGACACATTGGCAGCCAGCTCTTTTGCAAGCGGCTTCAGGCCGCAGGGTGTCGCCGCTGCCGGTGTGGTGGAGTTGGCGTTTAGCACCACACAGCCGTTCTGCCGGAAACCCAGAGGGGTGAGTGCAAGCGTGTTCTGCGAGCAGGCATTCACAGCCTCCTCGATGTCGGGTAGCGGCGCACCATGAGCCGTGGCGAAGACCATGTGGTGTCCGTCCGAGTAATAGTCAAACTCTCCGGGATCCTTGAGGGGGTGGAGCTCCCTGCACGCGCGTCTCAGCATCACGGACCAAAAGATGGTGAACCCGCCCGTCGTGCCGTTGACGAGGTTCGTCCCGGCGATGGCGAAGAAGTACGGGGCCGAGGGCGGCGGGCCAGAAGTGTGACCCCTGGGCGGGAACTGGAACGTGCTGTGGAAGGGCGGCGACTCCTCGCTGTGGGGCCAGATGGTCATGGTCAGGATCATGCTCTGCGGCCAAGCGGCGGTCGAGTTTCGTACCGCCAGGACAAGCGGGAAGAACTGCGTCGGCGCGTACGTCTCGTTGCGCGGAAAGACGAGGTCGAATTCCATGACGCCGGCAGGGTAGGGGTCGGCTGCGCCCCTTTCCACTAGGGGCAGCAGGAGCGCGAGGATGAGCAGCAGCATGGTGGCCATGTTGGGGATTGAAGCACGTAAAGTTCGCTTCGTCTCGATCCAAAGAAGCGCGCAACATACCTACATGTATCATGATGTATGTAGGCGCGCGGGTTAAAAGCACAGATGCCAAGCCTGCTCCTATGCTAGTGCACGTTTATTCTAGGCATAAATGCCAAGCTTATTGCTAGTGCATGGCCCGGGCTATTTCAGGCCCACGAGTAAAAGCCCCGGTCCGACCGGCGGGTCCCCGCACGGAAAGCGCCGGCGGGTGTGACAGGTCCCGAGAACTGGACCCGAGAAAACTACATGTAAAATATAAGAACGAGTAAACGCGATTTCCTACCCATCATCTATCACCGCTAATTTTAATACGAGACGCCACTCAGACACGTCTCGCGTTTGTGCCCAATCTGCATGTACGGAGGAGCTTGGGCTGCTAGGTTAGTCTCCAGACTGGATGGACCGCACCAACGGCTATTAACGAGCCATGCTGCACGCTAGTGTCTTGATCGACAGGCCCTCTGCCAACTGCCATTCCCGTTGTTGCTTCCAGGCCCTTGGAATTCAAACCAGTCCGAAAGAGCCATGGTGCGCCGCGGCCTTGGGCTCCCCTTGGTGGGCTTGCTCACCTGCGCCATCGACCTTGTTGTGTCTACCCTTCCCATGCGACCACTTCCACCACCCCAAGGCCAGGCATGCCCGGACATGTGTCGTGAGACTGGCACCAACGCCGCCAACTGGACAGTAGTCGCCGGCTTTGACCAGCTCAGCGCCTGCCCTCGACCCATACTTCTGGATTTCTCCCTCGATATCCCTGCCACTGAGAGACAGTTTATCCGCACCTGCGACGCCTGGGGCCCATATTACTACTACACACCTGCGCCGAGTTTCCGGATAGCGTCCGAAGAAGGGACGGACCAAGTTGTCCCTCATCTGGCTTGGTCCGCCGCCGGCTCCAACCCTGAGCGGGCTGGTCATCGTGCGGTCACCGCCGTCAAGGAAATTCAAAGTCATCTGCAACGCGCCACGACAGCATGGAACAAGACGATTCTATTTGGCGCTTTCGGGGGCGCTACAGTGGGCGTATACATCGGCGAGAACATGCTGAATCCCAGCGTGGCCGATTCCTTGTTCGAGCCATTCATGAAGAAGATCCGCACCGTTGGTATTGGACCGTCCAAGGCTGCCCTCCTCCAGGTCTGCGGACAGACCAGGACCGGCGACCGGACCTTTGGTGTCATCGCGGCGGCGAGCAGCCATCTCAGCACCGTCCAAGCCGCCGTCAACTTGTGGGCCAACGCGACATGCGTCGACACTTCGGGCTACGCGGAATCCTCCGAGCTGGAAAGCATCGCCATCCGCGCCAGACTCCTGGCTGTACCTCCTCCGTCGAACGCAACAACCAACCTGACAACCAGCCATGCTGCCCGCATGTCGAGTTTGAATGCTCGTGACGAGTGCCGCACGATCCAGGTCGTCTCGGGCGACAGCTGCTGGGCCCTGTCGGGCCGTTGTGGCATATCCCCCGATGACTTCACCAAGTATAACCCGGATTCCAAGCTATGTTCATCCCTTAAACCCGGTCAGCATGTGTGCTGCTCCTCCGGCACCATGCCCGACTTCACGCCCAAGCCCAACCCCGACGGTTCGTGTGCTGTCTATGAGACCAAGTCCGGGGACAGCTGCTATGCTATTGCTGCGGCCAACGGCTTGGAGCCCAAGGACCTGGAAGACTTGAACAAGCAGACCTGGGGTGCGCTTACCCAACAAACATTGATGTTGCTCATTGACTGACGCTTTTCTTTAGGTTGGGCTGGCTGTGATAGCCTCTGGGTGGGCGTCAGGATGTGCCTCAGCAAAGGTGATCCGCCCATGCCAGCACCGATTTCGAATGCCATATGCGGCCCACAGAAGCCTGACACACGGACGCCTCCGAGGGGATCCAACATCTCGGAGTTGAACCCGTGTCCTCTAAACGCTTGTTGCAACATTGTGAGTCTTACTTCCTCCTGTCAAAAGCAAAGGCGTCCCGGCTGACCCGACGCGAACTGCAGTGGGGACAGTGTGGTACGACAGAGGAATTCTGTGTCGACACTCGTGGCGACGGAGCTCCGGGTACGGCCAAGAAGGGCACCTACGGCTGCATCTCCAACTGCGGTATGGACATCGTTAAAGGCGCCCCCCCGGCGCAGTTCATCAAGCTCGGATACTTCGAGGCATTCAACTTAAGAAGAGAGTGCCTGAACATGGACATCCGCCAGATCGACCCCTCCTATACTCATCTGCATTTCGCATTTGGTGTGCTTACAGACGACTTTCAAGTTCGCCTGGAGGACGAGTACGCCAAGTACGAATTTGAACAGTTCAAGAAGTTGCGTGGTCCCAAGCGAGTGTTGTCCTTTGGTGGCTGGACTTTTTCCGCTGAACGGCCATACTACACAATCTTCCGGAACGGTATGAAGCCAGAAAACCGAGACAAACTAGCCTCCAACATTGCCAACTTCGTCAATGACAACCGCTTGGATGGTGTGGATATTGACTGGGAATATCCGGGGGTAGGACTCGTTCAGTCAGATCCTACCCTTTTAATGATGGCTAACGATTGATCCTGTATGTCTAGGCACCCGACATTCCTGGCATCCCACCACCGGATAACCCAGATGAGGGTACTTCGTACGCCATGTTCTTGCGCATCCTCAGATCAAAGCTCAACTCAGACAAGTCCTTGTCCATTGCCGCCCCAGCATCCTACTGGTACCTAAAGCAATTCCCTATTCGAATTATTGCTCAGGTTGTAGACTACATCGTATTTATGACGTACGACCTGCACGGACAGTGGGATTCCACCAATACGTGGGCGAATCCAAGTTGTCCCTCCGGAAACTGTTTGCGAAGTCATGTCAACCTGACGGAAACACTCAGCGCTCTTGTCCGTGCCACATTCTAGCCTTATTCCCAGCCAGATCTGCTAGCACGTACTCCAAGTCCCTGATCACGAAAGCCGGCGTTCCATCCAGCAAGGTCATTGTCGGTGTCACAAGCTACGGTCGCAGCTTTCAGATGGTGGATCCATCATGCACCGGCCCCAATTGTTTCTTCACCGGCGGCCCCGAGGTAGGCGACTCCGGAGCTATGAAGGGGAGATGCACAGCCACGGCCGGGTACATCAGCAACGCCGAGATCAAAGAGATTGCTGCTGGTCCTGGCGCCAAGACCTGGTTCGACAAGGACAGCGACAGCAACATCATGACCTACAACGGCGACAATTGAGTGGCATACATGAGCGCAAGCACGAACTGGCACGTGGGTCAACCACGAGTGCACCGAAGATGAAGTCAGCATGCCGAGGTACCATACACCCAAAGCAAGGTGGAAGGCTCTCGAGTGTGACGCTGCCTGGAACGATGCGAAGGTCAGATGGCAGATCTGCGACAAACCGTCGAACAACACCTTCGGCGAGTCCATTTCCCAGTTCTTCCACATGACGACTATCAGCAAGATTTCTATAAATGGCTGAACCGAGATTAGTCCTGCCGGGAAGAAGGGAATGAGAACGCCGTAAGTCACCAGTTCACCAGCATGCAACCTAGTGGCGAGAGCTGACAGCCGACTCCAGCGATGCAACGACCTGTCACTGGTGGACAATTGTAACCCAGATACCACATGTTCAGTTCATCATTCATCCGCGGACGCCAAAAAGTCCTGGACTGGGGCCTGCTCATATCTTGTCTGGAATTCTCTTGGCATGGTCCACACCGTACGTACTTGCCCATCTCTTGATGCTTATCTTTTCTCCGCATCTCGCAAGTAATCTATTCTCCGGACCGGGGGGAATTCGTCCTGTCTCAAGCGGTGAGGTAGAAGCTAATCAAGGCACATGCAGATGATCAAGAACTCCACTTCAGCCTGGAAAGAGGAGCCCAGTAGATACAGATTAAGTCTAGGGCCCCGATCCACAACGCCTCAATTGAATTGAGGCGGACTATGCAAGAGACTTCGCTCTTATGAAATTGGTGGGGCCATTCCCTCGTACCGTCCCACATCCTTATAGCCATAGCTAAACCATCTTCGTGCGAGTCGCATACCGCCTTGTAACCCCCTCTTTATGTGAAGTTAAAGCTTTTTCGGTATCTTAGCTATCCTAATGACGTTTTCTACTAGTATCGCGACCGCGTTTTCTCGTATTCTTATAGAATCACGATACCTCGTGCCGCCGCCGATTCCACGTAGTCACGCAGCCACTAGCGTTAGACCTAGGCCTAGACGTTACGGCTACTCGAGCTACTACTTAAAGCCAAGCGCGATAGGTACCTAAATAGCTCGAAGTCGATAATCTTAAAGCTAGTAATCGAGGGCTTTATCCCGGATCTCGAGAAGGAATTCCCT
The DNA here is from genome assembly GCA_002916505.1 of Tolypocladium paradoxum. Classification (NCBI taxonomy): domain Eukaryota; kingdom Fungi; phylum Ascomycota; class Sordariomycetes; order Hypocreales; family Ophiocordycipitaceae; genus Tolypocladium; species Tolypocladium paradoxum. Next base: position 710 of record PKSG01000984.1, on the reverse strand, counting down.
AGCCGCCGGTGGAACTTTAAGATACTTAATAATAAGTTCC